>PQWD01001570.1:0-29591 GCA_019425675.1 Leucinodes orbonalis | reverse complement strand
ATCCTTACTTTCAGGCTAAAAGCCTGGCGGGCCTTTCTTCTTTCTTACGGTAATAATAACCACCAATCAACCTTGAGCCAGTAGATTATGAATAGTGTACATAGTTTCCATAAATAAGGCCCGAAGAAGACCAAAACTATAGTCATAATCATGGCCCAACAAACCCCATTGGTAATGATAGACATTGTAATAGTTTTCTCGAAATCGTTATATTAAACTATTCTAGGCTTTTAAAAAGCATACACTAATGTCAAAACTCTTCTTTCTGCTGCAATAATGCAATTTTTTGAGAACACATAATTGCTGTATACTTTTTATAACTGAAAATTTATTAAAGAACAAAATTTTAAACAGTGTGAAGCTTGCGATTCTCAAATACAAGAGCTCATTGTTAATTTTGAAAAAGTAATACCCGTGCTAATATAATATTTCTTTGACAGTTATTCCTGACATGCTTCACTTGCGGCTACACTGCTTCTATAGAGTTTACAATTTACAACAGCGTGGACAGGTACGTGTGCATTCACTAGTGTTTTAGAATTTTTTAAAGATACGAATTAGTAAGAAACAACTAAAAAAATTGGCCAAGCGCGAGTCAGACTAGCCCGTGGAAAGATCCGCAGCAGCAAGTAACATAGAATAAAATATATTTTTAATTTACTTAAGCACCTACAACAGCTTTAATATGAAAAAAGTGGTTCACCGTTTACGACATATAAAATAAACTACACATCAGAAATCGTTAATAAACTACACATCAGGACAGACAGACAGACATGACGAATCTATAAGGGTTCCGTTTTTTGTCATTTGGCTACGAAACCCTAAACAGGAAGTGACTCATTTCTACCGCATAATATGTGTTTTTTTTAATGTTTGTTCCCCTTTGTAATTAACATGGATCTTGGTTTCACTAACTAAAGTGCCCTCTTCCAAGAAAACAGGAGTACATAACACTGGTATTTCAAAGGACGATATCTGGCACTGCTGTTACCTATACATACTACTCAGTAGAAAACTATCATTTTTCGAGTTTAGGTAAAGATGAAAAAGAGAGAGCTTACATCTACATTAAATATGTAAAGTTGTTTTTTATAATATGAATAATTATTTATAAATAACAACAATAATAAAATTTAAAATTAACCGAGAATTAATTCTGATGTGATTTATGAAAATTTAATGACTTTCAATGATTTAACTTATTACTTTTGCAAATTGGAATTAATAATACTCATTCCAAATCACAAACCTAATTAAGCAACAGAACCTTCCCCTCAAAAGCTTTCAGACAAAAATTGACTTAATTCACAAACAAACAGGTACAAATTGCAATAATTATTCCGTCGCACACGGCGCTTAAACATTTCACGAGGCAAAAAGGGATTCAAAATTACAAGCGCATCCGAAAAAGCTCTTTGTGTAATGATGACCTTTTAGGGTACGGGAAAGTAATTACATGAGCTGATTAAGTTCGATGCGTTTGTACTGAAAAATATTTTCGATGTAGCCAGCTAACAAACCAAATTTGATAATTTAACAACAAAAATACCTCTTCAAAGTTAGTATGTCAAGTTTCCCCAGAAGACTGTTCTTTTTAATTCCATAGGTAAATGGGCATACTGTTCACCAAAAATAGCAGCTTTTAGAAACTAACATAAAAGGTGCACGCTGCGTCTCAGACACCGTACATCCTTAAGACATCATCATCAGCCTATAACGGTCCACTGCAGGACACAGGCCTTCCACACAGCATGGCCATGGGGAGTTTGGGCCGTAAACCACCACACGGGCTCAATGTGAATTGGTGTTAACCGCGATCTTGAGATCGTAGCCGGGACCGACGGCTAAACGTATCCACAGAAAAACAGAATCCACTATTTTTAGACAATCAGGTGATTCAGCCTGAAATGTCTTAACCTAGCCGGGATTTCCCACAGGATTTAAACCCACAGTCTAAGTTCAGGCAGCGATTTAATTCGAACGTCACCCATTAGACCACGGAAGCAATTGCTCTACTCATGTAACTGTGTGTACTCGGAACGAACTTATATTCATATCTTTATTGCAGTCCATAAGTGACATAGATGTTAACACAATATAGGTAAGTACATTTATGGAGCCTGTAGGGCACGGCAAGCAGGAGAGGCGAGGAGTCACCTTGGGCTCATATATCAAACAATTATAATATAATTAAGGCCTTATATTAGACTAGCCTAGACTGACCTGACATTTATATTGTTATTATTCTAATATTTATTGATTCATCATTATTTGGATGTAAATTAAATGTATTTATATGCAGAAATATAATTATAATTAATTTTAATATATATATGTAACTTTAGACACTACGGCCCGTAATCTAGAACGAGACTTAACGTTGATCTTTACTTAAATTGAGTAAGAATGGGATGGCGCTATTTATCGTAGGTTGTTCTAGAATACGAGCCTACAAGTTCAATGAAAACCAGTGCTGCGACGGATATTTAAGCCGTCTAAGCTTATGCTGAGGTGGGACCTATCTGGCAATCAACACAATACCTATATCGTTTTTTGTTTATTCTGTCTTTTTTAAAATATTTTTCCTGTATGTGTAAAATATTATGTCAACTTCTATGCTGTTAACTCTATCTGTATTGTTTAGCCAATAAATGTATTTCTTCCTTTTTTTCAATTATTTGTTACAGATCGAAGTGCTACTTCGGCCAACCAAAGTGTTGTTCTCGCACAAAAAGGAAGGCGAAAGCACCGAGGAACTCCGGTTTGTGTCGATACTGAATTCAATTAGTACTTTAAAAGCTTTGCGGCGAAGTGTCCTCGGACTTGGGGACTTGCTGCGAGACTCGTAATTGTTTAAAGTTTTGCATGCCCACGATGGTAATAACGAGTTAGGGAATTTGTGATGGCATCGACTTGAAAAAAGGATTTTGCGATGAAGGGTGAAGTGAATATAGAGATTTAGAAGTCAATCCTCAACACTAGTAATCTAGTGTTGAAGTAAATGTATTATCCTGCAAGATTCTCTTATTCATAAACACTGAGACCACAGACATCCGAATATACAATTAGACTGGACAAGCCGCTAAGTTTATAGGCAGTCCCAGTGTCGCAATTTCTTTTCGGTACTTACCTGTGAAAAGTTATTATATTTCTTGGTAAATTTACTGATCATTGCGATGATGGCATGTTACAATTGCACAGGATGGCATTTTGGGAAAAGACGGTAATTTCTTCTAATATTCGTGTCTCTTGACTCGTCTCACAGAGTATAAACTGGCAGCCAGTGTATGCTCGTGAGCTTACATTTGTCGCACTTAAAAACGCGGCTTGCCCCATCTCCTGTATTGGGAAATCTGTGATTGAGACAACCCCGACGTCACAGTTTAAAAAGGGCTCACCAATGATGGTATAAGTGTAGATTCGTGATATGTTCACATAACAAATGAAAAAAGTGTCCGAATGCAGCGACCGCACACATAAACATATTTCGAATGAGCGTAAATTTACCTAAACAAAAAGCCTACAGCTGTATTCTCTTTGGGCGTTCGTTTTTGAGGCGCGGATGGCATATCTACCTTATTAGACAGAGTACATCATTGGGCTCACTAGATCAGGTGGCATGCTGATAGCGAGAAATATGTTGATATATGCAATTATAGAAAATGGTACAAAGTCACATTCAGAAGTAAGTCTTAACGTAGATCAAGACAATGATATTCTGTATATAAAGGTAGATACGCCATCCGTGCCTCAAAAACGAACCGCCGCGCGCCGAAGAGAGTACAGTTTGTACTCTTTTTTAGGCAAATGTGTTCGAAAATCGAAATATGTGTACATGTGCTGTCACTGCATTCGGAACACTTTTTTATGTTTTGTGAGCATATCACGAATCTATACACTTACATCATTGATCAAGGTAGTAAATTGTCATATCAACGCGATAGTCCATCATTATCAACATTGTTCCCTAATGCGCCCACTACTGATCCACAGCCTCACTTAATTATTTCCACATGTATTGATCTCTAGATATCCATCTGCTACTGCCACCTCACCAGGTATGAGCGTAGCCAGCCTTGGGCTTAGGGTGGCGCAACAGTGAACCTATCCCCTCCCCACCCCCGGTATTTTTATTGTTTAAATTTGTTAGAGCCGGTGGGGCAAGCGCCCAAGCTTGCCCCAGTGTGGCTTCGCCTATACAACCAGGTCATCAGTCTATCTGGTGAAGGGTTGGCCTTCGTATCTTTTCGCGTTATGCGATAGTAGTTGAGCGTCGGCGACTCAATGGTGTGGACTGTTGCCCTCCTACGGGAGGGCGGAGGTTCAAATCCCGCCATGTACCAATGTGTTTTCGAATTTTCGAAATTATCTGCACGTTATCCGACGCTTCACGGTAAAGGAAAACATCGTGAGGAACCTGCACACGCCTACGAAGAAGTTCAAAAGTTGTGCGTGAAGTCGTCCAACCCGCACTAGGCCCGCGTGGACGACTGAGGCCTAAACACCCTTTACGGGTAGGTAATTATTATCTCGAGTATCTCTGAGATTAGGAAGGCAGTACATCATCAGCTCATTAAACGTCCCCACCGAGGGGCACGGGCTTACCCGTATAGGGTGTTAGGCCTTAGTCGTCCACGCGAGCTCAGTGCGGGTTGGCCGACTTCACGCACAACCTTTGAATCTCTTCGTAGGCGTGCGCAGGTTTCCTCACGATGTTATCCTTCACCGTAAGAGCGTCGGATAACGTACATATATTTCGAAAATTCTCTAAACACATTGGTACGTGGTGGGATTTGAACCTCAGCCCTCCCGATAGAAGGGCAACAGTCCACACCATTGAGCCACCGACGCTGTCACTTCCCGTTCTTCCCGTTCACTTATAAAAAAATGTTCACAGGACTGTAGTAGCTTACCAGAATCCCTTGACGGGTGATTTCTGCGTACGCAAAAGTAGACTTGGAGGGAAAGGTTACGTGAACGCCCTGCAAGCACCGGAATCCCCAGACAGCGGTTTGTCTGATGAGTATGAGCCTTTGAACCTGGACCCGCAAGTGCCAGCAGCCACCATCCCAGAGGAACTCTTCCAGGATGGACCGCATCCATCCGCAAATAACCAAAAGGTTTGTATTAATGATTTGTCACCTTCTATGTACTCCTCTTCTCTTTAGACTATCGCAGCTCAATACTAGTTACTGATTCGTCTAGGTAGGTACCCCCGCAGTGCCAGATATCGTCCCCGTGAAACAGGAGTGTTATGCACTTTGGTGTTTCGGAATGAGGGCACTGTAGCTAGTGAAATTACTGGGTATAAGGATCTAACATCTGTTGTCTTGGGTGACGGACGCAGTGCGGCATTGATGGAGGATAACAACTGTCTGTCTTTTGTTGGTCTCCTTCAATGCCGCTCTGTCATTGTTAGACAGGTTAGGATGCTAAC
Organism: Leucinodes orbonalis; assembly: GCA_019425675.1. Taxonomy (NCBI): domain Eukaryota; kingdom Metazoa; phylum Arthropoda; class Insecta; order Lepidoptera; family Crambidae; genus Leucinodes; species Leucinodes orbonalis. The sequence continues at coordinate 24,151 of PQWD01001570.1, read as the reverse complement.
CTGATGGTAAGTGATACATCTGACTATAACATAGCTGTATTGAAGTAGACCAAAAACTGATGAACAGTTATTATTGTCCATCAATGCCGCACTGCGCCCATCACTCGTTACAAAAGATGTTAGGTCTCTTATACCCGGTAACTTCCATAGCTACAGTGCCCTCATCCCAAAACACAAAAGTGTATATATCTCTTACTTCACCGGATGATAATTGGCACTACAGTGGTTCTACCTAGACGACTCCATATCGAACCCACCACTAAGTACAATCGGGAATATTAATCATGTATTCTCGAATAGTGGATTTGCCGAATTACTAATGTCATTCTATGAGTGAAAGTGAATTTAATATGAACTTTTGCTTTTTTTCACCCCTAGACTATTAATTTGGTAAAAGATAAGAGGTGTGGAATGAAATAATATATAAATTAATGGCAAATTTTAATCACATTTGTTCTTTATTTGCTTCAGACTTGTTGCTGAGTTTATAAGTCCTAGCACTTGTCTGATAATCGCATCAGAAGTTAAACCTTGCTTGTTTGTCACACGATGACTTTTCATTGCAGGAAATCATAATCACGCATATACAAGATACGTCTAAGTACATGACTGCCGCAGCCCACTGCGACAACAGCGTCAACAAAACCTGGAATTGGAACTATAAAGAGTATCAGATCTAGTACTTTACAAATAATAACATAGAAGCCGTGGAAGTGGTTATTTTAAATGTCATTCCAGTGAATTCCTGGAAAGTATTGTTTATATGCTATATCCAATAAAAGTATATAGGAAGGAAAGTTAGAAAAACTATTATAACCTATCTAAGACGCTGCCTATAAAACATACTAATGAACACAATAATAAAGAGAGCACAGTAAAACAACTCTTAAAAAAGTAAGAAAAAATAAGCTAGCAATATAACATGTTATAGTCTGTAGTCTTAATTGTTGCTATAGAAACCAACATACAATTTATTTAATGCATGCATTTTAAACTAATTGAAACAATTATGCATATTTGACAGTTAAACCACTTTGACAAAATAAATACTTCAGCAAATAATTTTCCAATCATCCATAAAAGCTCTAAAATCAAGATTAATTTTCATACATTTATTACACATGAAGTCATCTTTTCGGCGACGAATTTCACAGCTCATTTTACATTAAACTTTGTGTGCCACTATTAGTACATTATAAAAAAAACAAATAGAGTTATGTCTACAGAATTCCCAAAGTGCCCTCCTAGTTCTGCCTTGACATTGTAGTGACAAGATATTTATAGACGATATGTAATAACAGAAGTCTAGACGACTGACGAGTGTCCACATTAATCTATATCGATAGGCTTAGTATTCAAAAGCTATATATAAGCTATATATCTGAGTAATATATTAAAAAGAAACATTGTATGTATTATTAACCTAAGAGTCATCATCATCATCAGCTCATTAAACGTCCCCACCGAGGGGCACGAGCCTACCCGTATAGGGTGATTAGGCCTTAGTCGTCCACGCGGGCCAGTGCGGGTTGGACTTCACGCACAACCTTTGAACCTAAGAGTGCCAATTATAAAATGCCAAATTTAAGATACAAGAAATAATAATATGTTTTTAGTAGTAAGCATTTATATAAAGGTATTGTTTCAAATAAACGAAATAAATTACTACGTGCCAACATTTCAAATAAACTGAGTAAATTACTGTTCCAATGTTGTGCCAATGAAATTATGACAGTGTGAGAATTAATAACAAAATGAGCTCAATTAATTTTATCAATACCTGCCAGTAACATGAACCGTATTTCCATTGAATACATGTTTATATATTAAATATAACGTATGACGGAATCATTTTTAATTCATATGTGAAAAAAAACACTTAAATAATACTATGGGCTGGATGAGAAAAGCGGAGGACCGGGATATCTGGCGCCAAATGGGGAGACCTATGTCCAGCAGTGGACTGCGATAGGTTGAATACAATACTATGGGCTTGTGATTGTTCCATGAATAAGTATTACTCGTAAAATTAAGTGTGATCTAAATATTGTTAGCTTGATAGATAGCTTATTTTATAAAATGCTGGCATAACGCAGGGTCAACTTAATTTTAGCTTACTTATTATACTATAACGTAAAATATAACGTTCACAATGTATAAATCAGAATATTATAATTTTTATAACAGTCGTCTTAAAACAATATTCTTTTTTCTTCTTTAATAATCAGCCCATAACGTCCCACAACAGGTATAGGTCTTCCCACACAGCATTTTTATGGGGAGTTTGGGCTGTAACCCACCACAAGAGCCCAGTGCGGATTATTTATATATTTCATTTCCTATACAGGTGTAATAATTAACAAATTAAGAATATACATAATTAACTATTTGAAAAGAAAATTCTATATGAATATGTATTGTTCACGCATTTGATATTTTATACGTTGTTATAAAATATTATTTATTGTTAGTATAAAATGTAATTATTTAAAGTGAAATAAAATATATACTTTCCTAATACATTGCAATTTTATTAAACCTTTTATACCTTACCTTATAAATAGGACTTATTGTATTTACGTACCAACCTTTCTCCTTCGCATTTGAACTTTCAAACCCTATTAAAAATGTACGTGCAATAAGGATTTCTAAACACAACAAAACTCCAAGGAGCTTGCATTTTTCATTGTTTACCTTTTCATCGGTGGAAGAAACGACTTAATTGGTGCACTCGACCCGACATTAATGCATTTTGCAAACATATTAATGAGTTTTTAAGAGTATTATATACACTCATAACCTCTTCTATTTACTCCTGTACTATTTACATAATAAACGTAATGTTTAGTTATTAATATATTGAACAGAATTTATGAGAAAAATCTGAAACATTCATTTGTTTTTTTTAACTGGAAATCAGGTGTTTTTTACAACTAGACATTGAAAAAGATTTTTTTTTTTTAGATTTTCTCAAAATCAGCGGTTTGCTCACGGAATTAATAGTTATTATTCTATGGGTTTGCCATCGGTAAACCTATCACCTAGCTGTGGCCTCTCTATATCGCCGGGACGCACACATCAGATTATTTTTTGTTTGTGTTATTCATCATCATGAGGTCACTAAACGTTTCCGCCGAGAGGCACGAGCCTACCCGTATAGGGTGTTATATCGTCCACTCGGGCCCAGTTTGGGTTGGACGACTTCACGCACAACCTTTGAATCTCTTCGCAGGCGTGCGCAGGTTTCCACACCATAAGAGCGTCGGATAACGTAAATATATTTTCGTTTGAACCTCAGCCCTCCCGGTAAGAGGGCAACAATCCACACCATTGAGCCACCGACGTTCTACCTTTTTGTTATTAGTTAAATGTACTTTTTTTGGTGTGTTGTGTTCTTTTAAAATTCAATTGATGTGTGTTAGTGATATAAATAAACGCTTTATCTATCTATTATGTATAGTAAATAACAGAAATTAAAAATGCAACTTTTTTAATACCGACACCCCTTTAATCTGATCCACATACATTTTATATAATTGCAATATTGGAATTATTATTAGTAATAAAATCAATAATTAAGTTCTTACTGGAACAAATATAATTGACACATATAAACTAAATACACTTGCCTACTTTTCTTACTTTGTTTCCTTTTGTTTTGGCGAGCTGGAAGAAATTTCATTGTGAAATAAGCTGTGCCTTTGTACGTACTTTTCCATGTTTATTGTGTTTTGTCTTTTCTGTGTGTGTATAAATTGTTAAATAAACAATTGCTAATGATTTTAAAGGATAGGGTAACCACGACTTGTAAAATATACATTGTGTGGAGATCTACAGGTTACAAAAAGACTTAAACACTAAAAAACAATGACTTATATGTACATTATCTTCTCCATACAAAAATATCAAGGCACAGTTCTTAGCGTTTTGACCGAGAAATCCTGCAATACACGACATTCTCATTTTGAAAATACTTCCGCGCAATCAAATTACACCGAAGTTTTATTTTACCAAAATTATAACTGAGAATGAATTCAAAGCTATACAATGATTACAAAAGGGAACTGAAAATTTTCTGTGTCAATTTTGACATTCCAACAACGCCAGGAAAAGCAATTTCACCAAATTAAACGTCACGGGGAAATTATGAAGCAATCCTGTTTCAATTTAGTATTAATTCCATTGTTGACTTAATAGTAAATTACTAAATGGGTATTGACAGTGAAGCTTTTCCGTAAAATACGCGTCACTCTTCATCTGAGAATTTCGCTTGGGTAAATAATAAATTGAGCGTCGGTGGCTCCATGGTGTGGACTGTCGCCCTAGTACCGGGCGAGCTGAGGTTCAAATCCCGCCACGTACCAATGTGTTTTCGAATTTTCGAAAAATATATGTACGTTATCCGACGCTCTTACGGTGAAGGAAAACATCGTGAGGAAACCTTCATGCACGCCTGCGAAGAGATTCAAAGGTGTGTGTGAAGTCGTCCAATCCGCACTGGGCCCGCGTGGACGACTTAGGCCTAATCACCCTATACGGGTAGGCTCGTGCCCCTCGGTGGGGACGTTTAATGAGCTGATGATGAAATAATAATAAACAAATAATTAATATCTCCTGACATCATCACAACGTTATCTAGTCCCATATTAAGCACAAGCTTGTAGTTAGGGTACTAAACAACGGACATACATACTTATACACGTTTTTGTACATACATACATATTATACATAAAATCACCCAGACCAATACAAACAGACATGTTCATGCACACAAATCCTTGCACTCCTCGATATTGAATTTGAAACCATTGGTGTAGTAGCCGTCTCAACCATTACACCATATGGATCGTCGATGAGTTTAAATGCTGACCGAATCAATAGTGGAGTGCTTAATATTAAGAAAGAAGTACTTTTAAAAAAATGAATTTTACCGATAGCATATGTCATCAGTTAGCAAAGATTTCATTTAAAATATTGTGTTTATTATATTTTGTGAATTGAGCTGATTTATGGTTTTATTATTTACATATTTGATTGAAGTGTCAAAGGGACTTTATAATTTCAGTTCGTTTCTAGTAAAACTGGGGAAAGCCCAGAAAAAAAAATTGGCCAAGCTCGAGTTGGACTCGCCCGTGGAGGATTCCGCAGCAGCAAGTAACATAATATAAAATAATGTTTGTTTACTTAGGGTGCCTACTACAGCTTTAATATAATAGTGGTTCACCGTTTATGACATATAAAAAAACTACACACCAGAAATCGTTTAAACTAAATTTCGTTGTTAGATTTCATGGTCATGTCATCATCATCAGCTCATTAAACGTCCCCACCGAGGGGCACGAGCCTACCCGTATAGGGTGATTAGGCCTTAGTCGTCCACGCGGGCCCAGTGCGGATTGGACGACTTCACACACAACCTTCGAATCTCTTCGTAGGCGTGCATGAAGGTTTCCTCACGATGTTTTCCTTCACCGTAAGAGCGTCGGATAACGTACATATGTTTTCGAAAATTCGAAAACACATTGGTACGTGTTGGGATTTGAACCTCAGCCCTCCTGGTAGGAAGGTGACAGTCCACACCACTGAGCCACCGACGCTCTCTCATGGTCATGTAAATCAAAATTTTTTTTATTTTATCAACCCCATAGCATAGAAATTAAGAGGGGGGACACACTCAACTTTGGAAATGTCACTCGCACTAACTATTCAATTTATAAAAATATATATATTAGAAACCTTGATATCATTTTTGAGATCTACTCATTGATACTTCACACAAGGGAGCACGATGAAAAAAACAATTTTTGAGTTTCAGTTCAATGTATGGGGAACCCCAAAATATATTTTATAAAAAATCAAGTTTCTTGTCAAAACCAAATAGCGGTTCACAGAATACATCATTCATTTTAGCGATCGTTTATTATAACATCTATTAATATTTTTTTACCAAAATGCCCGAGGGCTGCGCACGAAAACTAGTTTATTTAAAAGAAATGTTGCACTTAATTCATATGATATAATTTCCATAACTGAGACCTGGCTGTTGGAAGGTATTGGTGATAGTGAATTATTTGACGAGCGGTATGTAGTGTGGCGACGTGATCGTGACTACCAAGTCACCGGACAGAGGCTGGGCGGCGGAGTGTTGGTGGCTGTCCGCCGTGAGTTCGCTGCCGTCCCGCGTCCCTCCTGGCATTCCTCCGCCGAGGATATCTGGCTTAGTATTGCGCTGCGTACTAATCAGGGCCGTATAACCATTAATTTATGTACCTTATATCTATGTAACCAAGGGGGAGGAAACTCAATTAAAACCCAATTGGAAAACTTCACAATAATGCTTGGAAATATATATTACACTGCTCCTAATGAATTCTTTTTAATTTTAGGGGATTTTAATATGCCTAATATTACATGGGAGCTGGTTTCCGATGGCATACTTGAGCCAAAGGGAGTTCTTAATGATAGCCAGGTGAACTTTTTAGATACAATAGTTGAATGCAATCTAGACCAATATAATAATGTAATAAATGTGAATAATAGATTTTTGGATCTAGTATTTTGTAATAACCCTATAACAGTGAACCCATGTGACTTTCCCCTCGTCTCGGAAGATCCGCACCACAGATCTCTTCATATTGAGTTGTCCTTAGACACACATACTACCTTACCAACAAATGAACGTACTGTTTATGATTACAAAAAAGGTAATTACGTAGAGATTAATGAGGCACTATCAAAAATTAATTGGAATGATGTCCTGTCGCGTGGTTCTATAGATGACTGCACTAACAAATTTTACCACATATTAGCCGATCTTCGTGAAAGGTATATACCTAATAAAGTAGTTTATAGTAATAAATTCCCCGCGTGGTACAATTCGGCGCTGAAAAAAGTATTAAAAGAAAAATATAAATTTTTAAAAAAATATAAACTCTATGGCAATACCTATGATCACGATACCTATTTACTTCTAAGAAATCGTGCCAAAAAGCTAGAGGGTGAATGTTATAATTTATACATAAGTAAGGTTGAAAGCTCGATTGTTGAGAACCCCCGCCTAATCTGGTCTTATGCGAAGTCACTCAAACGGCCTTTCCAGGCTCTTCCATCGGTCATGGAATTCGAGAATCAGTCAGCTGACACGGGCGATCGTGTCTGTGATTTATTCGCACAATATTTTCAGTCAACATTCCTTGATGGTAGTACTTATGATTTACCCCCTTATCCTGATTTAAATGATTATTGCGGTAATATAGGCATTAACGATATTGAAATAAATCACACAGAAATTAAGGAACTACTCAAAACTACCAACCTTAACAAAGGCGCTGGACCTGACAGTATATCCCCTTTCTTCATAAGACAGTGTATAGATAGTTTGGTTATTCCGCTGTATATTATTTTTAGGAGATCTTTAAGCGAGGGTGTTCTGCCAGCGATCTGGAAATCTGCATTTGTAACGCCTATTCATAAAACTGGGAATAGAAGTAACATTAAAAATTACAGACCGATATCTAAGCTGTGTATATTTGCCAAAATATTTGAAAGAATTGTCTATCGTCAAGTGTATGCCGCATTACGTTCATATTTCACTCCCGAACAGCACGGATTTTTGGGACGAAGATCAACCACATCTAACTTGCTAGTTTTTAACGATTTTACTACTACACAAATGGACGCCGGATTTCAAGTAGATGCTGTGTTTACCGACTTCAGCAAGGCCTTTGATCGCATTGATCATTCACTTCTTCTAGAGAAGCTATACAGAGCAGGGATACATGGAAATTTATTCAGATGGTTTTCTTCTTACATCAGGAACAGAACACAGGCGGTGGCTGTTAATAGTTATATGTCTTCTTGGTTCACAATACCCTCGGGCGTACCGCAAGGATCATTGTTGGGACCTTTACTGTTTGTAATTTTTGTTAACGACATTGCTTTGAGTTTCAAATACGCCAAAGTTCTACTGTACGCCGATGATGCCAAAATTTACATGTCCATTGATACCATTGAGGATTGCCACCGCTTGCAATGCGATTTGGATAGTTTTGCGCGTTACTGTGCTCGTAACAAGCTTGACTTGAATATATCGAAATGTTATTTAATAACCTTTTCTCGAAAAGTTAATATTATTAACTACCAGTACACTATGAACGGCCAGGCTCTGTCAAGGGTTACGTTTATGAAGGATTTAGGATTGATTCAGGATTCTAAACTTTTGTTCGATAAACACATTGATCACATGGTTAAAAAAGCCTCAAAATTGCTTGGTTTTATAATACGATCAACTTGTTCCTTTAATTCAATCAAGCCTATTAAAGTTCTTTTCTGTGCTTACGTGCGTAGTATTCTTGAATATGCCTCTGAAATCTGGAATCCACAATATAATGTGTATGTGTCACGCATAGAATCAATTCAAAAAAGATTTCTAAGATATCTACAGTTTAAATGCGGTAAAAAAGAACACGGATATGAGACTAGATGTCAAAGGTACCATTTTTTGCCCCTAGAAAAACGGCGACAAGTACGTGATATCGCATATTTATTAAAAATTGCTAACGGTATGATAGATTGTCCTAATTTGTTACAGCTGATTAACGTATCTGTTCCACGTAAATTACCGACAAGTCGGCCATTACCTCTTGCAATACCTAAGTATAAAACGAATTATAGGCGCAACTCCTTTTTTGTACGAGCAAGTATATCACTTAATAATTTCTCAAAAACTCATGGAAAGTTTGATATGTTCCAATTTAAACCTGCGAATGTAGCTAAGATATTTGCTTCAGAATTTTTTTGAAATGTAGTTTTAATCCTTTATTTTAATTTATTTTTTTTAGATTGTCTCACTGGCTTGTCATAGTTATCGTAACGTATGTGCTATTTAGAAATAATTTGCGAATACCTATAAATAGCTTAGACATAACTTGTACTTCTAATTGTAATTCAACAAACTGTATTAGTGCTGTTGGTGTTCCGAATAAAATAAAATAAATAAATACATGAACTTTGAACAAAGTTTGAATAGTGTAGTGCTTATAGTTTCGGATAAAAAAGGGTGTGGCATACGGACGGACAGACAAACAGACAGACTTGACGAATCTATAAGGATTCCGTTTTTACCATTTGGCTGCGGAACCCTAAAAAGTCGGGTCCGACGGATTAACGTGCCCTCTGAAGCACCTTTTGGGACAACCAGGTGATTCAGCTAGCAATGTTCAGCCCAAATATAAAATAGCTACTCGTATCCAGTATTGTATTCAACAGTCTCAATATAAAGTTCAGTATTTTCTAAGAATTTAAAAGGTAAAAATCATCAAATATTACACCATAGTAGAAGCTGCAGAAATATCCCTGGCATTCGACAAATAGCCCTAAAATTTCTATTCTTATAGAAGAATCTACTGCATTTTACGCGCGGACCCATGACTTTAGGCTCCAAGGTTCTATTCTGATGCTCAAACTTAAATAATTTTATTCAAATAAATCTTTTACAAAAACTTTTGAATTTTCAAGATTAGTTTGACATTGAGATATTGTTGAGTTGCTAGGTATTTTATTTATAGATTATTAGAATTTACCATTGCTTTAAAAATACTGATAGTTATATACCGAAAAAGCTGGCAAAAAAAACTTGATTGACACTACGCCTTAAAGGTATAAACACTGCATAGCAAAGCCCTCTTTAAGTGCACAAACATGCACGCATTTACGAACGCACTCTATCCTCACACGCACACACACACACACATTTGTGTTCCCTGAAAGATATGACATTAGGACCTTCAAGAGTGTTTCTCCTTTCATAAGGCAAGCAACGCACTGGCGACACTTCTGGTGTCTCCATTGTTCATGGCGTAGACGATCATTTTTGCATTAGGTGACTCTCTTACTCGACTGCTTCCTATAACATTAAAAACAAGTTTACACGCACAGTATAGTTATCATGTCGTTAGAAATTTAAATCAAAGCATTTTCAAAATACTTTTTTATTAGTTATTGTGATATATTTGCCATTAAATCACAAAATATTTCAATCCTATTTGAATCACAAAGTAGAATACCCTGCAAAAATATCTAGCGCTCCTGCCATCCGACCTTTACCCCCAAAGTGCATTCCCGCCGATTGCATACCTTGCGCCAACGGATGCAAGTCAAATGCAAGGGAAACAGCACAGACATTGACTCAGCCACGCCATTTGAATATGGAATTTGAGGACTGATTTCACCGAGGTTATTTTATTTCGGGAAAGATTTTGCGGGAAATGTTCGCTGGAAATCTTATTACTGCGCTTTCTTATAAGCTGGAATTGAATTCTGGCGGAGCTAAAAGGGATTTTTATTGTTTTAGTTGCATTCTATTTGAAAGCGATGCCAGGGAATGGGGAGGTAAATTTGATTTGAGTCTGGTTGGTTTCGGCGCAATAGCTCCTGCTTCTGATGTGCTTTAATAGTTTTGTTAACATTTTGACTTAATTCGCATCGTCCCAGAGCAGGGTCAAGGCACACACAGCATAGCTCTGCGTCGCTACTATGCGGGGTCTTTATGAATTGGTGGGTTAAAACTACTACCAGACCAAGATTATAGTCAGGATCGAGGGCATAATTATCCCTCCCGGTGGCTCATTGGTGACCGTTTCCTTCCGATCTGGAGGGCGTAGATTCAAATCCCTTCACGAACCAATGTCTTTTCGAATTTCGATCGATTTAAACCTAAGGCTCAAAACACAATGATATTCTGAATATTAAAGGTAGACGCCATCCGTGCCTTAAAAACGAACCGTCAAAGAGAATACTGTTGTAGGCTCTTTGCTTAGGTAAATGTACGCTCATTCGAAATATGTGTATGTGTGCTGTCACTGCACTCGGAACACTTTTTTCGATTGTTTTGTGAGCATAATAATATCACGAATATATACTTTTTACATCATTGTCAAAACACCGGACTGGTTAGAAAGAAAGAAAGAAAGAAAAAACATTTATTGACCGTGCACAAAAAAAGAAATATACACGAAAACAGTTGCAATAGGACAAACAAACATATAAGACAATAAAATAATTATTTACATTGATACAATAAAATAAAGTAAAAACAATTGAACACAAAACAAAACAAAGACACGGACAAAAGGTCCCGCCTCAGCATAAGCCACTGCGACGCAAACGCCGTAGCAGCACTGTTATTCTGGCGGGGCCTCCTGAGAGTTTAGTTCTAACTGTAAGCAGACATGATTTATATATGGTTTCGTAAATGTGGCAAGGTCTCGATAATCCGTTACAGTTAATTAAATGGTTTAGCTATCTATCGGCGCGAATGGCAGAGTAATCCGGAAACATTAATTACGTGCAAGCTTTTTGTTTGAAGTCCGCTATAATGTTATTTTGCTAACTACCAGATATTATACTATTTGTTGAGATTTCCATGTTGGTTATAGATCGTCGGTGGCTCAATAGTGTGGACTGTCGCCCTCTTACCGGGAGGGCTGAGGTTCATTTCCCGCCAAGTACCAATGTGTATTCGAATTTTAGAAAAATGTATGTACGTTATCCGACGCTCTTACGGTGAAGGAAAACATCGTGAGGAAACCTGCGCACGCCTGCGAAAATATTCAAAGGTTGTTGCGCGTGAAGTTATCCAACCCGCACTGGGCCCGCGTGGACGACTAAGGCCTAAACACCCTACGGGTAGGCTCGAGCTGATGATGATATAGATCGTTTAACTTATTTATAGAAATTCATCTCGAATTGTAGATCGTCTGGATAACTTATAACATCATCATTATCATCAGCCTATAACGGCTCACTGCAGGGCACAGGCCTACCCTCACAGCATAGCTATGGGGAGATTGGGCCGTAACCCAACACGCGGACCCAATTCGGATTGGTGGGTGTTAACGACTACCATCCTAAGATTTTTTTCTCAGTCTGCAATTTTCTCCGCGGGATTCAACCCCAAAACTTTCGGGTCACGCAGCCGAAAGCTGTGCCCTACCCATGGAAGAGTTAGCTTATAATGTTGGTGGATATTTATTTATATTTTTGTTTTGGTACATATATTCATCTATGTACACGTACCATCCTTTACAGGGTCCAACGGCCAAGTCACACAACATTATACTAAGTAATCGCAGTAAGGAACCATAGACTCACTCTGTCTTGATTTCATTACTTTTTAGAGATTTATTTATTTATTTATTTGGGAACAGCACATCATCTATTTTATAAAACAATGTTAAAAATTAAAGTTTAACAATAATGTGGCCCAGCGCGCTCCTCATATTAAGAGAGATGAACAAGCAGCTCTATCGAGACTGGGCTAATTTTACAGAATCTTTTTGGTGGTATTCAATTTACGTCTAGGAATTACACCTCAATATTAATAACGAAGCGGGTATCGAAACGCTCAATGCGACGTACCAGTTTTCTAGTTCTACCCAAAGTACGAACTAATTATGGCAAACGAATGTTCACTTTTGAGGGACCACAGATCTACAACAGATTACCTTCATCATTGAAAAACATCGAATGTGTGAAGTCGTTTAAAGCAAACCTTTCCAAAAATGTATTAAACACAATAACATAGCATAGAACATTAATGTGAAGTGGTGAAGTTTTTCATAAGTGAAATAGTGATTCGTCCGACACGAAGCGGCGCCTTGAAAAAATAAACAATGTTAAATCTATTCTCATGTAAGTGATATTTATGTCTTGAATGAGAAATAAAATTATCTTTAAACCTAATTACATTTTATTGGGTATAAATAAAAAAGGTAATACCTAAAAATCTAAACAAAACAATGTCCCAAATCCCTGACCAAGCTACTGCTTGGTAACATACATACTATTATTTTAATAGTATAATTGATTAGCTTGACATTATTCTCCCCACATCTATTTCTCATCTAGGATCCAATTAACAGGCGTCCAGGTGTGCAATGTCCGAAACAATATTACGTTCAATATATCCGGAAGCATGGGCCGGAATGACCGATCGCTGGCTTGATTGATGGGTAAATATCCACCTTCAGTGTCCGTGTCACCTGTTCCAATTACGAAGTCGTTTATTTTTAAACTGGTACTTTTACACGTGTTTATAATAAGGTATTTATTATTACCATCATCATCGGTTTATTAAACGTCCCCACTGAGGGGCACGAGCCTACACATAAAGAGTGTACAGGTCTTAGTCGTCCACAAGGTCCGAGTGCGGATTGGCTGACTTCACGCATACACTTGAATCTCGTCGCAGGCGTGCGCAGGTTTTTTCACAATGTTTTCCTTCACCATAAAAGCGTCTGATAAACGTACATATAATTTCGTATCAAAAATACATTGGAACGTGGCGGGATTAAAACCTGGTCCCTGCAGGAATCAGCCACACATCAATAAGCCACCGACGCTCCTGGTATGGAGCGTGTATATGACGACCCATTTGGTGATGAGATGAGATGTCGGCTACTACACCAACGGTTCGAGGTTATTTCGCGCCGGTATATAATTTTAGCGACAGTGACCGTGGTAATACTCCGGTTTAATAAACAGTTTAACATATTTATATCATTTTTTTTTGTAAAAATATACACATGTTCATGGACACAAATGTTTGTACTGCACGAGCATCGAACAGGAAACCCTTATTTTAGTAGTCGACATCTTAACCTTTGCACCAAATGGGTCGTCATATATACGCAACTGGCAAGTCACCAAAATTCGTAACCAAGAAATAAAGATTTGTAACCAAGCATCCGTAAAATTGGTTTTATTCAATGCCTTTAAAATGTTAAACACTTTTAAACTTCACTTTAATACCCGAATCCATCGATTCGAAGCCATTTCATGCCAAATAAAACCCGTTTCCAGTGACAGGCACATACTCAATCAATGCAGTTGGCGAACTCTGTGGTGTGGTGTACAATATTTGAAACGGAAAAGTCATCCATCAGAGGTAGGGTTACCAGATAGAAAAATCGAAAGACCGGAGAAAAAATCTGAATTTTATGGACAAGTCTTGGGATTTTATGCAACTCCCAAAAACGTATTATGTCCAACGCAGTGTATAATCAAGGCAGAATCAATTGTGTTTGAGCAGACGAGTTTGGAGTGGAGACCGCGTCTTGGCAAGCGTAGCGTAGGACGCCCTCCGGCCCGATGGACCGACGACTTGCGGAAGGTCGCTGGTGGGAGCTGGATGAGAAAAGCGGAGGACCGGGATATCTGGCGCAAAATGGGGGAGACCTATGTCCAGCAGTGGACTGCGATAGGTTGAAGAGAGAGAGAGAGAAGTGTATAATCGTATGTCACTAGAATAATAGGAAATTTTAATTTATAACTTCGCAGGATCTAGATAAATTTTGTTATTTACGTCAACATTTTCGTAAATTGATCAAATTACCGAAATCGACGAAAGAATCCTTCAATAGTTTAACAATTTCCTCGGAAATAAATCAATATGCGTTCATTATTTTCCAGAGTTATATATAATGTATTTAATACAATGTGGAGCTCACGCGTGGGAAATTGCACAATCGTATGCAAAGCGGCAAGATGGGAGAAGGTGTAAACGGTGTGGGGTTATTTTTAATTAAAGAGATTTAATTTTAGGGTTATTTTTAATTTAGGTGGTGCATTGACAATAAAATGACACTTAATACTGAAAAATGTTACCACATAAAATTTACAAGGAAAAATAAACCATATCCATCCAGTTATAGCTTAGACAATATCACATTGACAGAAGTAGATGAAATCCGTGATCTGGGTGTGATCCTGGACAAACGTCTTAAATTTACATCACACATAAATATATCATTAAAAAATCGGCTCAAATGTTAGGATTGTTAAGAGAAACAGTAAGACGTTCAAGCGGATCATACTCATAAGCTATTGTTAATACTTTAGTCAGAAGTCACTTAGAGTATGCGAGTGTGTCTTGGAATCCAATGTACGCTGTTCACTCGCAGAGAATTGAAAAATTCAACGCTCTTTTACACGATCACTCGCTTATTTGTCACCAGGAGTGAGTCACAGAAGTCCCTACGACATGAGACTAAAATTTTTCAAAATGAGAACATTACGCCACGACGCGCTGTTATTGATCTTGCGTTTTGCATGGACTCATTAATAATAGAATCAAATGCCCTGAGCTCGTGGAACGTATCAATTTGGCGGTTCCTTTCTCGATGCCCCGCAAACCAATTGTTAAATTATTCATAAACCTCTATTTCGATCAAATCTGGGTCATCATTCCCGCTACCAAGATCTTATACGAATATAGTTATATCTAAAAATTTTCCCAAAAATTGATATTTCCACGACACCTACCTGAAATTCAAAAGAGAACTGCTAAGCTTACCTGCTGAGCAGTCTTTATTTCCATAGTTTTATTTTTGTATTGGAATATTAAATACTTCTTTGTTATCTTGTTGTTGCTCTTTGTTACTAGAGAATGTTGTGTATGCCTGTAATTGGTGCATGTACTAGAACATTAATTAAAATTTTTGTGATATTCATAGTTAAGTATATGTACTGTTGGCATACCTTTAATAATATAAATAAAGAGATCATAAAATGTAACAAGTCTTCATTGAAAATCTTGAGAAATCAGAGTTGCAAAATTTTTCCGCAAACCTGAGAAAAGTCCAAAAATCCTGAGGTATGGTAACCCTAATCAGCGGTGAGGGTCATCGATCAGCGCCCGTCTGCTCAGCTACCACTGATATCGGCAGAATTGATGCCGCAAGATCAAAGGAAGTACAGATTCCAGTCGGTTCTAGTATTATTGAAAATTCAGTTATGTACTTAAAACCTGTGACATTTCACAACTGCACTCAAGAAGACGTGGACTAAAGCCTGGACTGGCATTGGGACGCTTGGACATTATCAATGCTGGTCCAAGCTTTTTTCTCCTGAGGATCATTATCATCACTAGGTATAAGAGACCTTACATCTGTTGTCTCTAATGTCGGGCGCAATGACGGATAATAATAAATGTCTATCAGTTGTTGGTCACCTTCAATCCCGCTCTGTCATGGTCAGGCGTATCACTTACCATTAGGTGAGCGTCCTGACCGTCCTGTTCACTACCTACTGTCAGGATATTTTTAATAGCATTAAAAAATATCCTGACAGTAGGCTGTAAAAAAATTAATATTTTTTAATGTATTTTTATTTATTAATAGGAGAAATCACCCATGCAATTAATGCATCTTTGCATTTTATTGATGTCCTGTTTAAAGAAATTAGCTGTACGGGAGGTAAAAATTCTTCAAAGGAATTTTGCACTGCCTCTCGGGAATTGATTTTTATTCCGCCAACAAGTTAACCAAATTCGGGACATAATAAACTGTTTAAATGATTTGGAATATTGTATTCTTTAACAGACCTCATAATTATTGCCTTTAAAATTCATACTTTTTTTTGGTCGACATTTTCTACCACGTACTATCAACTTATGGAATTAGTTACCATCAGAAACGTTTCCAGAACGATATGACATGGCGTCTTTCAAAAGAGAGCGTATTCTTATATAAAGGGCCGGTAACCATCCCTGTGACCTCAGCTGTTGCAAATGTCCATGGGCGGCGGTAACTCTTTCCATCAGGTGAGCCGCATGCTCCTTTGCCTCCCTATTTTATAAAAAAAACTTTAATAATCATACATTTTAAAAATTCAACCCAAGATTACGCAAGGGATTTTAAATTGATTACACCAAAAGAGCAGGTTGAATCTTATTACCTCAAAGTTAATAAGATTACCCTCGATATACCCGGGCTAAGCACGTACCGAGGCCTTTAAGTGACAAGGGTTACAACCCCACAAAGATCGTTTATCGAGGCACTAATTTCATCTTCTAATGAAGCGAGCCGTGCGGGTTCATGTATGAAATATGAATTAATAAGGTTAAATATTGATAGGCATACTTAAGGTATTACGGGAGGGATAAGTCAAATTTAAGTAATTATGTAATGCGAATTTGATCTCTACTTACATTAATAAATCACTACTCAGTCCAGAGCTAGATTGTAGCCTCCTCCACGATATTAAAGATATTATGTCACAATCACGATTTTTTATTTACTTCAAAATCGCATCATAATGCTGTCTTGAAATGCTAATGCACTTTCTGCATACACATAAACAATAAACGTGGGTGACGTTCACAATAATATGATAAAATTTATTGTACTCATTAAAAGCGCACTAACAATGCGTTAATGCAAATGCCGGGTAATGGCGGACTGGCGTTAAATAATAAATTAAAACCATTAATGCAGCAACTGCTGAAGAATTGTCCAATGTAATTTCGTGTGAATAATGCCCGGTGTAGTGATGCGAAAAGTTTGTCGGTATCGATATCGATTGTCCTATGTAATTTCATGTGAATAATGCCCGGTGTAGTGATATGAAAAGCTTGTCGATATCGATATACTGTGGACAGGCATGGTCGTTTATATCGCTGTGTGATCCGGGGTTCATTGGTTGAATCCCGAAGAAAGGCCGTGCTGAAAGATACTTTGTGCTTGTCTACACACGGACGGTGAGACGTGCATGCGAGAGGCGCGGGAGGCAAAGTCTTAAGGAACCGGTCAGCTAGACAGCATCGACGGCCCGTGCGCAACAGTTTCGTCTGAAGCTTAATAGTGGGACATTTAACTTTTTTATCACTCATTATAAGTCAGCAGTAGACACAGTAGTTTTACTGTATTATTATAACTACAAGCAATAAATATGTGAACGTTAAGAAGAGTAACAGGTTATAAAAAGTAGTATTTTTTCTTGATTGGTTATTATATTGTTTAAATTAAATTTTGAAAATAAAAGTAAAGTATTTTCCTGTTAATTTAATGATAAAATTTAAACTTTCTACACACATTTGTCATAAAGAAAGTATATAAATATCGATAACATGCCAACAACACTACAGTTTTGATTCAATTGGAAACGGTTGATTCATTTGGAAAATTGAAACATTTAAGAGGCACTCAACGTCAGTTTTTCATGTTTGATAGAATATTGAATTTAGCGTATATGCGACTGCACTTGGATTTCATTGGAACCAATCGAGTGCAAAATTGCAATTTAACTAACTTCTGGAAATATATAAAATGACATCAGCACAACTGTTCTACATTATTTATTACTATTAATGCAAACAAAGTATCGAATGAAAAATTGACGATTATAGGAGGAGTTATATAACCGACTTCAAAAAATGGGCCAAGCGCGAGTCGGACTCCCACGTGGAGGGTTCCGCAGCAGCAAGTAACATAAAATAAAACTATTTTACTTACTTAACACCTACTAATATTTAATATGAAAAAATAGTGGTCCGTTCATGACGTTCACGGTTCACAGAATACATATACGTACAAAGTTAGAATAGTGTAGTGCTTATAGATCGGAGAAAAAAGGAGTTGTATTATCAGAATTTATAAGGTTCCATTTTTTGCCATTTGGCTACAGAACCCTAAAAGAATGGTACTTAATTCACCGTATACCTATATGCCTTTGATTATTTGTTCTCGGATGTTTTTTGTTGGAAAAAGAGGTGCTTCAGAGGTGGCCCCATGATATCGAGGGAACTTCAATAATCGTAGGCAACCCAGGGCATTATAGTAATTTTTTACGGTGATATTTTTGTACGAATCTTTAAAAATTGTAACTTTATACAAAAAATACCGATTTCAAACAAAGAATTATTAACATCGAATGTTGGTATTTTTTTATTAGTAATCCCATCGATAAATCATTTCTAGGACTACTAGATTAGTTCGGCATCACTATGTCTAACCAATTGAACAAACAAACTTTTTGTTAAGTTACAGAGCAAATTGTCTCTAATATGTAGAATTTAGAACTAATATAAAGTCAGTGTTGTACTTTATATTAGTTCTTAAATCAGCATCACTTGTACATTTAGGCGCTAGCAACACGATCAATTGATCTGTCTGCTAAGTTGAAAACATATCATAGAAAAAACACTTATAAAGTGAATCCCTTATGTATTCTGTCAAACTATTTGCCGACAAAATATTGAGACACCTAAATACCATCCAATACTTACAAACAAATTTAATAATATTTAAGTAGGTCCCCAAAGTTATGGCTCGCAAAATATTTAACAGCAAAATGTATCAACAAATAAAATATCTGCTGGCCGAAAGGTCGATTCATAAATTGTTTCATAACATTGCATTTCTTTCATTGTTGACATTTTTGGAGTTTATTTATAAAGGTCCCGGCACAACGTAGGGCTACCAATGGCAGGAGTGCCAAAGTTTATTTCATCATCATCTTCTTATTATATGTAGGAACGTCCCCACCGAGGGGCACGAGTCTACCCGTTTTGAGTGTACAGGCTAGTCGTACACGCGGGCCCAGTGCGGATTGGCCGAGTACACGCACAACCTTGAATTTCTTCGTAGGCGTACCAGTTTCCTTACGATATTTTCCTTCACACAAGAGCGTCGGATAATACATACAATTTCGAAAATTCTGAATGTCAGTGGTACGTGACGGGATTTGAACCTACACCCTCCAGATCGGAAGGCAGCAGTCCACACCAATGAGCCACCGACGCTCTGGTCCATGGATGGATTACCATCAGGTGAACTGTCTCTGCTCGTTTGATTACGGATAAAATACAAAAGTCTTCCGAGCTATTTATGAAATAATTTTCAAAATCATCTTTAAAACAAGAAAGATGTGAAAAACCTAAAACAAAGCCCACACATTGGTTGATAGTGTTCAGGGTACTGTGAATTCTGAATTTCAGGGAACATTACTTCATATTTTGAAAATGCAAAAGAGTTAGCAACTATTTTTACGGTTTTTTAGAGACAATGTTTTTATTTTCAGAAGTATAAATAAATAAATAAAAGAATAATAAATACCGACTGACATTCACACACAGACAGTGCTGTCTAACCCCAAACTAACTATTAGCCTGTAATATGCATTCTAAACAACTGACAAACATACCTGTATATTTTTGTACATAGAATTATACGTAGAAAATACCCAGACCAATACAAACAGACATGTTCAAGAACACAAATGTTTGTACTGTCCGGCGATCGAAACTAGGACGTTTGATGTAATAACCGATGTCCCAACCAGTACACCAGATGGTACGTCTAAAAAGCTTGAATATTTAGTTGAAGCTGAAAAGTGGCAGCCCTTACTCGAGGGTTGATAAAGTCATGAGTAAAATGCCATTCTATATAGGTACTTTACGAAATGTCGATACTTCATGAGGTAAATTTTGGTTTAATGTTTTAAATGGGTTTTTTTAACAAATAACGTATCTAAAATGCAAAAAAGCTTATGTAAAATTGATATATGTCTCAATTTAAAAAACACATTAGGCCTCTTTTTATACAAAATAAATAAAATATTTAATGTAGATTCTGGTTCATAACTATATTTCTTGTTCAAAGCAGATTCTTACTAAAACAAACTTAATACACAAGTTGACCTATACCTCTTTCTTCATTTAAAAGTGAAAATGAAAATAGGTAGGTATCTTATTCCTAAAAAATAATTTCCGTCAGAAAAATAAATCAGTCGTCAACAAGCACTTGCTTCCATAATATGTCTTATGGTCGATAATTTTTTATAATTATCTATATCATACACTTATTTATAATGTACCCCGCAGTGTACCGCGTAAGAATTCTCCCGGAGTAAACGTTTTTATCCCGGGTCTGTTAACTTCATACCGAACATTAAAATTGCTTCTTAAGTCACTCAAGTAGCGCCACACCGCGGAACAACATTTTATATGTATTGTTTAAATAAAGTATTTAATTTTCGCAAATTAAAGTATTACCAGTTTTTCCTCACTTCATTAGCTACCGGTCAAAAATAATCCACTCTTATCCAGGCATTTCAGAGATTATTCGGAACGGAAAATCAACACAATTCGGTATTCTCCACCATCCGCAATAAAATACCAAACCTTATTTTTATAAAAGCGCACCTTATTTTATATGTCGTTTCATTAATCACTATTGTTTATTTGCAATATTGTATTTTTAAATACACTAAAACCAATAAATATTAGGTCAATTGATGATAGTGAGCAATGACGTCACATATCAATAATCTCATACAAAATATATGGAAACGTTCCTTTGACAGATCATAAAAGTGCGTCAACGATTAGTGGTGTCAAATACCCAATTGTTCTTTAACCTAAAATTGGTAAACCACTTCTTGGCAAACCTCTTCTAATAATATCCTTTATTTAAAGTACTTCGATTGTCTTCCGTTAAAGTACTTATTCAAAAGTATAATTTCCAGTATAAACTTAGCACTAATAAATACCAAATATAGATCAAAAATAATGTTGAGCATTAAAAGGCACTTCATCTTAGAATAATCATAATAATAAAGATGGAATATTGTTCCAAATTCAAACAATAATACCAGAAGTCTTAGACCTCACTTCGTAACTGAGAAGTTTGTCTAACTGTTGGTATAAAAACAATATCGTTATACTTTCCAGTTACCTCTGAACTTCGAGGGAAAGTGTTACCTCGGCATCGGATTCGAATAAAGGGCTCTAACGAAGCTATCAGTTCCTTCCGCTTTCAGCTTAATACGGACTTCATTAACCTTATAATTAAGAGAGCTTTGTTACAAGCTTATTAGAAGAATATAGCAAGTTTAAAATAAAGTGCAGCTTTTGATTAAATATTTAGTTGTAATTTTAAAACCCTCTTTGAATTTTAATGATTTCAGTCAGTATAAAGAGCAACTTTTGAAAATAGATAAAATTATGAAACAAATAATGTAATTAAAAAAATATTAATGAATCAAATATTCATATTATTATTTCATGCATTATGCGGTTTACAACATAGGTATTAAGTATACACATAAACCCTGCACAGCAATAGTTAAATTAATTGTTTTAGAAGCTAATACTTATGCTTATACTTATCAAATTATGAAGACATGATATTTACTCTTATTATTATTTTGCAAAAGTTCGCTGTTGGAGGTTGGATATCAAAAGCGGATGATCGGGATATCTGGCGTGGAATTGGAGACCTATGTCCAGCAGTGGATTGCGATAGTTAAAACTTTTCTGCTAACGGCAAAGATTATTTGATGTTAAAGTTTGCGGTACTTTATTGGCTAAAAAACTCAACCGAGGACAAGACATGAATTTAATCTTACTAGCCGTCACATGTACATAGAATCAAAAGGAATTATCAACTTTAACAAAAACAATATAATTTCATGTAATATACAACCTTCACTTAATTCCGTTAACTAGACATCCATTTTGTGAACACCCCGAATCTCCATTTCAATGTTAATTACCCACTATAAAAACCATACAGCGCTTCCATTATTATTTTAATCGCATAAAACAATTTTCCTGTACCGACAAACCAAGCTGTCAGAAGGCTTAAGGCATCAGTAAGTACCGAGCAAGAACGCATTAAGCCACGTGAGTTTTTGCCATTGTTGAAACATATTACAAGAGACTAAGTTTAACTTTTTATGGTAGCTTCACTATTACAAACGCTGACGTTGATCCGGTGATACTGTGCTTTTGTTTGATCCTTTATGTTTCTGGTATGTCTGGTTAATGTATGATGAAGATTAGTATGTGTTAACGAATATTTATGTCAATGTTTTGTAATTCTGTCAATAGATGCTTCGGTCCTGTATCGCGCTAGTTTTTTTTTAATATTAATACTCTTTTAGAAAAATATAAAGATTAGTTTTTAGATTATTAGATTAGATTAGATTCTAAAAGCTTGTTATTTAGATACTTTAGTCAAAATAATCAAAATTGGTTCTCAATGTAAGGTTGTAATATGATCTGTGGTTGCTTCTACAATTTCGTTATAAAACAAAACAGTAAAACCTTAGCTGACCTTAAATTAAAAGTTTCTTAATTAGTTAGATGTTTAGTGTAAACCATTGTGGATTCCACCAACATCTACTTATCAGTGAAAAAGCTTTTAGCAAATTAAAAGAACTACATCGACCTACCATAGTGTTTCTTACACTTGCAACGCGATTCTTGAAAATTAAGTTTCAATTGGTGCAGAGATTACTTGCTTTTTGAGGTGTTGGAAAAAAACACTCATAAAGAAAGGGTACTACACAGTAGATGAATATTTATCGGATAAAGACGTGTTTTGCACATATGATAGTGTTCCAGTAACATAAAATATTTTAATAAATTATTTTAAATAGAGTTAGCAATGACAAAACTCTGTAACCAATATTATAAAAAGTTTAAAAGAGTGACTATCGAGTTTCTTGCAGGCTCTTCTCGAAGATTTTACTTTTTCCGAACCAGTGGTAGATTCATAAAAAATACATATAAATTATTGAAGATTCAAATGATGTAAAATATTTATTTGAATAAATATATTTTGAGTTGAGTTGACATTATCTTGAACCTAAATTGCATTCATAATTGAATTTCAGTCATTCTTACCAAGGAGTGACACTTTCAAATCTATAGTACTTTATTTCAACCTTCAGATTTCACCTCTAGTCTAGTTTCATATTCAATAACATTGTCACTGAACAACAAAACCTTGATCAAGAATTTTCGCATCTAATCCCACATCATAAAGTTGACTATACAAACTTACCTGAAATGATGAGCGTGGTATTATATCTCCAAGTAAGCGACGGCTGACAAATGATGATGGTGAAGAATCGTGTGGCTTGTACCGATGTGCGTATAATAGATTGAAGTTACCAAGATGCGAGTGTAAACGGTTTATGCAAATAATGCAACTCACAAAGGCACATCTCAACGCTAATGCTTACATGATACGCCATGTTATTTTTGTCCCCATAAAACCATATCATTTATCAAAGAAAACGCAAGTGGGTTTGAAGTTGCTTAAGGTTGTTTATAAAGTCCATCACCATGGTGAACTTTTATCTTTTACTAGCTTTTGCCCACGGCTTCGCTCGCATTAAATTCGGGATAACAAGGTACTTACATTTATCACTATACATAGGATTTCCCCTCCCTCCAACTTTAAAGGTTTCGGGGTAAATTTCAGAATTTGCAAAAAATATTTATAGTAAGCTAACCTTAAAGATAGACATATGCTATCGCAGACCTTTTTGGAGACCTTTAAAAGGAGAACAATACTCTCATACA
>PQWD01001569.1:39923-60186 GCA_019425675.1 Leucinodes orbonalis | reverse complement strand
GAGGGCAACAGTCCACACCATGAGCCACCGCCGCTCTCAGATATGAGATATTAAATGTTTGGTTAATGTTTTTGCGCACGTTGACAAATTTTTGGAGTTGGTTTGCTTTCTGAGTAGATAAAATATTAAGTACTGGGCCTTTGGATCCGAGATCATAACTGTTGTACACCCATGTTTTAGTCACCAGCTACAACATGACTACCTATACCTACCAAAGCTTTTTCTGTATGGGCGATTATATTTTAATTCACACCAATCCTTTCTGCTGATATGTCAGTTATCGGGACCCACCCGAAACAACTCCAGCAAATAGGGTGGTGTTTAACTTGAGTCGATCTAATGCCTGCGTTCTGTACCTTACTTGTGCAATTTGTTAGGTTTCTCCGAATAAATTTATTGATTATTTGCTCTAACGTTTTCACGAGTAGGTAAAAGCGATAGCAACCAGCCTTCGCTAATCACAAAGCTTTCTAGTTTTTTAATTTAAAATCTATAAAAAATAAGAATAAGAAGGGGTAGATTCCCTTTAACCTTAAAAATATTCTTGCGCCTGACACCTTTTTATTATTATTCTTAGAGCCAAAAACACGTTGATTGAGTTTGATGTAGGTAGCTACGAATATGCGCGAATCATCACTAGATTTTACAATAAAACATTGAAAAGTTTGATCATTACGATGGCAATAGTTATTGTCGAATTGTACTTCTACATCCTCCCTACTTTTAAACAACAGCTGGTGTCAAATAAATGTGCCTATTGAAACCCCTTTGTGAAACTTTGTATCTTATTTATAACTCTTCTAAGAATAACTCTTATTACAATTACATACTTTAATAATTTCAGATAAACGCACATTTGAAGACCTAAGGTTTTTCGAAATTTGAAATTAAATAAGGATTTTATAAAAGCCAGTTTATGAATCAAACATTTTCAACAACACACACACAAACACAAGGTCAAATTGCACTTTATTCATTTCACTAAGTGGTACTTGCTAATATAGCTATCACAATTGACCCCAAATCTTAAGATGAGCGCTGACACAGCTAAACAACGGTGTTTGTAGAAAGCTTTAATTTATTCGCATTGTGCTTAACTACTATGGTTATATGCCTGATTTGACAGACACATAAATTCAGGTTTATGTGTGTAATTAACTGACGCACTCAAAATTAATGCACCGTAACATTTAGTTTTATATAAAGTTTTAAATTGACACTGCTGAAGTGCAGCAGTTTTGGAATTATAATATAAATAATCCACTGGACATTCACACGCCATCTAGCCCCAAGTTAAGCGTGAATCGTGATAGAGAAATAATAGGAAATGGTAGCGAGAATACTTTTGTATATTGTAAATTACATATTAGTAAGTGACATCATATTGTGCTGACTTAACCATTGTAATAGTAGCGATAGGTTCCTTTGTTGTTAAAAGCTTTAAATTAATAAAAAAGTGGGCTTGTAGAGTCAATTACGTTATTACAGTTTTTAGAAAATGAATAGATTTTTGTTACTAATTATTATTATTTTATAATTTTACAATAGTGAATGTCAAGTTTTTTAATGCATAAAAACAGCCAGCCATTCGATCGTCACGTAACACGCATGCGTCAACCGGTGCGCCGGCGCCGAGGGACTCGGTGTTAGTGCGGCTCGTTAACGGGAGGGCGGTGAAAGTTGTTACGCAACGATGCAGCCTGCAACTGCATGAGCTGGTGTCGTTTGTTCTAGCACTAAATGAGAAGTATTCGTTATGTAATTATTTGCCATATAATTAAGTGTAAAGTTGACGAAGAGGGCACGATGCATGTTTGCGTGTTCCTGTTTCAAACTCGCTTCGTTTAAGAAGGCACGTTCAGTTTGGTCGCATGGGCAGCATAGGGCTGACGTGTAGTAGGTATCAGCTAAGCCCCTCGATTATTGATTAATATAAAATATATTTTTATTATATATAAGGCAAAGCTTAAATAAATATTACGATAACTCTTTTCCTTTTAATTAGGTATCTTTTAAATAATTAAAAGGAATCTTACTTTTGACATAAAAATTTTCGCTGCATTTATTAAGTTTTAGGATTTTCATCACACTGGTAAGGTGTAAGAAGGAAAGGATACCAACATGATAAACAATATGTACGTACTAGTATTAAGGCATGTCCTAAGACAAGCATGTCTTAGACATGCCTGTTAGGCAAGGTTAACACATAGTTATTACCTAAAGACATGGAAATAATCATAGTTAACTAAATTTAAAAATTAGTATACATATTCTTTATATTACCCAAACTAAACCTAGAAGTGTGAAGTTACATCGTACCTACTTAATGGGTTTTAAATTACATACTGATTTGTCTAGTCGATCAGCTTCCCTATATTAGCTCATCGAGTTACCAGGTAGCCGTAACCACAGATTATGTATTCTGATGTAGATAAAACAGTAAACAAAACCTCTTTCCGGTTTTTGCCCTATATAAGTAAACACTGAATTGCGTAAAAACAAAATTATAAATTGCCCAGTGTTTGTTGAAGAGCCAAGAAAAAGTGAGATAGGTTTGAAGAGTTTTAAAACTGGTCTGTTTCATTGGTTTCATGTAATGTAAACTGTACACATAACTGCATCATAGCTTAAGTTTGTAAGTATATTGTTTAGGTACACCTAATGGATTCATAATTAGATACGATTATATTATTATTTAAAAAATTTACGGTGTATTTTAAACATAAAAAATTGATAACTAAAATGTTTACTAACCTAAAACTAAAACCGCATTATATAAAAAACCTGTTAATAAGTACTAAACACCGAAGATCCACGTGCCTCACTAAGGCGCCATTATACGCAGGATATCCCGGATGTTGACGTTAGCGAGATTAGTGCAGCACTGGAGCAACTTAGGAATGGGAGGGCCCCGGGGGATGACGGTATTACGACAGAGATCGGTGGACAGCCCGTCCTTAGGGCATTAGTTGAGCTCTTTAATGCTGTCATTCACCAAGGAACTACACCAGAGGCGTGGTCCAGAAGCGTTGTCGTCTTATTCTTCAAGAAGGGTAACAAAACTCTCTTGAAAAAAATGTTTTTGGTGGGATTTTTAAATTGTTCTCCCTTCCTATCTCTTAAGGGACAACAGTGTTAAAAAAGATCAGCTTATCGATGAATCTACGCCTGATCTCACTCATCCTATTAAGCATTCCGAGAAAAATCAAAATTAAAACCCACCTAACCAGCGTGGTGGGTTACATAAAAGTTCAAAAACCCCTTGATGACAGCGTTGTCTAACTTCATCAAAATTTCTCCACCAGGATGTTAAGCTTTTTATAGTGCAGGGGATGTCTGATTCTTGTCATATATGGCTTTACCCATATGATTAAGTAATATGTTTTTATCATCATCATTTAAATCATCTATAGCAATTGGTCATCACAAGCGTATCGAAGAGATTCAACTAGCTACTTACCATCTAGTGCCTTATTGCTAATTAAATGCTTACTTATATAATAAAACAATATAAAAATAGCAATGCCTATCGACATACTACTACTGGTAAGTGTGGAAGAGTAATGCTCTGGTATGAATGGCAGAGTGACAGCACCGGATCTTATTTTTTTTTGTTAGTGGGGCTAAAATTGAGAAATGCCGCCCCCGCCCACTTTTATTTATTTTCACCTTTATCATCCTACATTTTTTCTCTAATTTATATAATAAGTTCTCTAATTTATTGACATTTGGAGTACCAATGATTGTGTAAGTTCTTCATGTACTCCGCCTGACATAGTAGCGCTCTCGTACAAACACCTCAACAATTCGATATAGCAGTAGTAAAGTCAGGCACCGTTGGAGGGAATGAAGCACAGCCCAAGACTCGATCGAATCAAAGGCTTTCTCATAGTCCACAAACGTCAAACATAATGGTCGGTTATACTCTCCGGTCTTTGTATAACTTGCCGCAGCGTATGTAATATGTAGTCTAGTGCTGAAGCCTTTGAGGAGCACGGCTTGTTCGGGGGGCTGGAAGTCGTCAAACCAATGCGCGAGACGGATCATGATGATTCTGGAGAATAACTTGAAGATGTGGCACAATAGCGTAATGGGTCGTTAATTAGTTTTTTTGTAATGTATTTTTTTATATTTTTGACGTTCATAAGTGCTTTTTGTAAGCCTAATTTGAATAAATGGATTTCGACTTTAACTTATCAACACAAGGTTAATTACGGACCTTATTGAGGAGAACAAGGGGCCCAAAGTTTCCAAAAACCACTTGGGAGGAGCTTTCTGGTGAAGCTTAAGATAGCAGATGGCCAACTACTCACATTACGCCAACAGATCCTGGAAGAGGTTGAGAAATTCTATTGACGACTGTATTTATCGAGTGCTCATCGGCCACAGGCCGAAGAAAGCGAAGATCTACGTGCCCACTAAGGCACCATTGTACGTAGGATATCCCGGATGTTGATGTTAGCGAAATTAGTGCAGCACTGGAGCATCTGAGAAGTGGAAGGGCCCTGGGGGATGACGGTATTACGACAGAACTCCTAAACACCGTGCAATGGAGGCTTAAATTAAAAACCTTTTATGAGTGCTCTGGTATATTTAATGTATCAAATAACTTACAACTACGCTTATATACTAACTTATGTCTTTGTGTGAAGGAGGTTAGCTACACACACTACACTTCCCCCGTGATTTGAAAAAAAAAGAAAAAGAAAATACTTTTTTTGTAAATAATAATAAAAGTTTAACTTAATATTGAAAATTTTATAAGTACAATAGTAAATTTATTTTATTACTATCTATATTACAATATAATTAAGGAGTGGCCGACAGGTCCATTCCATTAAATTAGAATTTATTTTAACAGAATCATTTACCAAATACAATATTTAAATTAAAAAATAATCGCGAGGTATGTAGTATACTTGCTATTAAGTACATTATAAAAACATAAAAAAAGGCGCACATTACAAATTAACTTCCTTTACCATTTACTATTTATTTCTTTCTTGAAGAAGAGCACCACCACGCCGGTGCTCCTCACCTTTGGCGTCGCACATCACCGATTCCGGAATTAAAGAGCTTCTGAAGGGTCTTAAGCACTGGCGTGCCCCCTACTTTCAAAAGCTCTGCGGTAAATCCGTCGTCGCGGGGGTCTTATAACACTTAAGCTGTTTCAGAGACATCCTAATCTCGGCAAAAAAAGCAGTGTCATTAAAAAGTTACAATTTATCAATTATTGGTATTGATTTTAATCAATATTAATCAATTAAGTTCTATAATGAAATAAGACTACTCACCTCACCTTTTTCGAAGTCACACTGGATGAAAAGGCGTATTATTTCCAATTTATTTTGTATATTTTCTTTAAAACGTGCCCCCGTCTGCTCCCTCCTAGATCCGGCCCTGCAGAGTGATACAACAGCGTCACAGAAAACAAGAGTAAAACGACGTTTCGTCGAGTGAGGAAATTTAAAGGGGCTGCCTTACGAAGTGTGACACCCTGGATAAACACATAGACTACGTTTTACTGCGGAGAATATCTTATACCGCGGGTAACACCGGACAACAGCTTGTTTTAAATAAAAACGATCAATAAATCTGTCGAAAATCCAATCTGCGCCTATTGAAATTACTCGTACCTCTGAGGTAGGTTACTCGTGGCTATCGTAGTGGGGTGTTTGAGAGTGATAGATAACCCTATTTAATTTCGTTTTAAGTCAGTACATACTTATAGCTAGTTGTTACACATTAGAGAACATACATCGGAGACACAGTACGTGTTTTATTTAGTCTACAGGGGGGTACAATCTCTTAAAACAGTATTATTATAATGATACGTCAGCATTTTTGTACCAGAAAAGACGAAGTTATAATAATATAACTTCGTCTTTTCTGGTACAAAAATGCTAACAATAATGTAACACTGTTTTGAGAGATGGCGGTAACCCCCCTGGTCTCCACTTTGCATCTGGTTCCATTACATGAACTTTCCTCGTGTTACCTCCATTGCTTTGCTCACTTAAGCATATCACATTACTACGAGTATTAACTGATCATCACAGATGACTGCACGTACATAACATTTCGTAATCTTCCGGTTAAATAGTCTGAAATGAGTTGTTCATTACCCTTTGGTTAAACAGTTTATGCAACCAATAAGCACGTGTATTGGTGTTTACGCAACTGGTAGAACGTACCCGTACGGCAAATTTCCTGCATATTTTTAATATCCAGGTTACTAGGTACCGGATCTATTATTATGCTTACTGGTAACCTGATTTTTAAGGATAAAATCATGAGAAATTAGTATTAAGGTTAAATTTAAGATTTATCATTTTATGTCGACGTGCCGAGGTACGCTGGTTAAAACCATCTCTTACAGTATATTGTAATTTTGTTATCACAATGGTACCAGTTCATATAAATACTGCTTCATAAAGAGATCAAACAATTTCGATTATGAGCAATTCTTGAATCAAATTGCTGTATTAACCAAACGTATTGACTATTTGTGATTTACACAGTTTTTTCTTGTCATTTCCATATTGCCCCATTTTCATAGTAACAATAATTGGTTTTAGGTACTCAAATAAGTATACGTTGGTACCTAAAAAGGTGAAAAATCTGACTTTTTATTTTAGAATCATCATCATTATCGTTACAGACATATAAGTCCACTGCTGTACTAAAGCTTCCCTCACCGACATGCACCAAATGAATCCAGCAGTCATCATCCATTGACTGCCTACTTCCTGAACTAAATAATCAGACCGTCTAGTTGGAGGTTGCCCTACGTCTCTTTTTCTGTTTCGTCGAGTTAACCTTTTCGCCTCATCCAAAAGGTTCTCCCACTATGTGCTCTGTGCACTGCCCCTTGAGTTTGCTAATCCTGTGGACTATCTAAGTAAGTTAATATCTCTTACGAATTTATCCGTAGGAGAACTAAGTAATAATTCCGATTCTTATAAAAAGGGATACACCGAAAATAGACCCGCTCATAGCACGTTAAGCAACTATGTAAGAGACCACGTTTCTGGCCGGCAACATAATAATCAAACAGTTTTGTTTTATGATAGCCAGAGTTATCTATTACATACATATAAATAAATTTGGAGTGTCTACTTGTAATATTGAAATAACTTTTTCTTCATGCATATGAAATACTAGCTTTTGCACGCGGCTTCGCTCGCATTAAATTCGGGATAACACGGTACTTTGATTTATCACTATACATAGGATTTCCCCTCCCTCCAACTTTAAAGGTTTCGGGGTCAATTTCAGAATTTTTTATTAACAAAAAATATGTTATAGTGAGCTAACCTTAAAAGATAGACATATGCTGTCGCGTACTTTTTTGTAGACCTTTAAAAGGAGAACAATACTCTCATACATGACTTTTGTGTAACTTTAACCGTTTACGCAGCGTACGCAGCGGAAGCTCCAAGTATGAAAAAATACCCCGATTTTGAAACATTTTTCATTACTGCTCCGCTTCTATTACTCGTAGCGTGATGATATATAGCGTATAGCCTTCCTCGATAAATAAGCTATTTAACACTGAAAGAATTATTCAAATCGAACCAGTAGTTCCTGAGATTAGCGCGTTCAAACAAACAAACTCTTCAGCTTTATATATTAGTATAGATGAATACGGTAGATACGCCAAGGAAACAATTTGTTTTTTTTCTCTGTCTGTCTTTTAGATCTGGGTGATCCCTGAAACGGCTGGATGGATTTGGACGGAACTGTTTTTGGCAGGTAACTGATTCAATAAGGTAAAACAATAGATAACTTTATTTTAGACAACACTTGAAAAAATAAAGCAATGTTTTACGCGGCAGCCATATTTTACATAAAAAATAGTTTCGCTAAATAAAAATAAACATTATAAGTAGTATTCGAACAATTGTACAAAAAATCTGGCTACATTTTACAGTCTGTAGAGCCTTTTATTGAACAATGAGTATTCTAAATTGACGTCGTCACGTAAAGTGTAAAAACGTTGACAGCCATCGCGACACTAATGTTTTAAACCTTTTATCTTGTCTTACGTCTTCGTTACATTTGACAGCGGATGGCGGAAGCTTCACTTAACTAACCATTTCGTAGATTAACGAAAACCACCTTGAAGCGAACAATACCAGCACTGAGAGCATTGATGTAACCGGCTGATGTGGGGGAGGCACTTTTCTCTTTAGTTTCTCCTTGTTGCGCACGCGCAGTCGATGTTTTACTGTCGGTCACAGTGCGCGTCTACGATACAAAACGCGCGAAAGTAATCGAGATAGCCGTAATTTAAATCGTGCTTGTAAATAAAACGAAAACAAACCTTAACAAGAACGTTTATTATAAACAAATAGTGCAGTGCATTGACATTTAATAGAAAGTTAGTGCCTGGGTGGACAAACGACATACTCGTGTTTACGAGTGCCACAGAGGCGGTGAAATAACTGTAAGGTTCACTTGGAATAATTAAATAAATAATGTAGATATAATTAGAAATTAAGTATAGATTACTAACGTGAGTGATGTAGTTAAAATGTAATTTTAAGTCGCACATCCTTTTAAAAAGTATCATTAGTATTTTCAATTAGTTTTTTTACAGTATTTAATGCGGCACTCATTTCAACGTTCTTCGCTTCGTGTAATTGAATATAATATGTTTTTGTGTTTAGGCAGCTTATTATTGCATTGACCAAAGATTGACTATTTTCGATATACTTGAGAAATGTCAGTTGTGACCAAATCTTGCATGTATGCAATTAAGTAAACAAGCAACCTGATATTACATAATTGTACATTTTAAAAGTAGTTAACATTAATTTACTAAGTATTAAAATCTAGGCCAACAAGACATTAAATTGAGGAATATTTACGGTTACATGATCCTAAACACTTATTGCTATCTACATACTTTTGAATAATGGCTAAGCACTGTCTATATTTTCAAACACGATTTGAATTTCAAAAGGAGATAAGGCCGGTTCGGACACTTGCGAATTTTGCAAATTGTAACTAACTTTCTATTGCAATGAAATCGTAAGTGCTGATAGAGAGCCGTGGTAACATACTCTCATTTAAATTGAGTGAGAAGCCTGAATATTCAGGTTTGGTTATGTTAACTGAAGACTTAAGTGGTGTGCTGATTGAAAAGACGACTTGTACATCGAAGATGTCAGGTTCGACGTGTATGAGCATTTGTGGTTGTGTTAGTCCGAGTGTTTTATATGAATGAATATATCTACATTTTCAAAGGAAGTATGTTAGGATGTTCTTATTATAACTGAAAGTTATTATCATAATTCGTCAGTACCTCCCACCGGTGGCGTGCACAAAAATTTTGACTAGGGTAAGCAAAGTGAATGACAGTTATCGCAACAGTGGGAATAATTAAATATGGTGGAGAATTTCCCGGTTGTCTGGACGCGCAGGGTATGCACTGCTTATTTGCATATATGGAGTGCACGCCACTGCCTTGCACTACCTAATTAAAACTTTTTAAGCCAAGTACTAAAAACAAGCAGCAATCAATCTTTTTTAACCAACTGAGAATGAGTTTGCGAAATCTACATTCGAACAATAATATGAGTATTATCACATTAATCACATGAAATGTTTCATACAATACCTTGCCAAATGCGACCAATTTTTCCGTGACATTGCACAAAGAACAATCGATAATTACTTACTTTCCCACGGCGCGAAATGTGTCCAATTCACAAAAACACAGAAAACCGGCTCTATGCCAGCCGGCTGCTTAATGAGTTTTTTATCACAATACTATTTGCAATAATCTTAATAAATTAATAAGAAGGAGGGTATTGGTTTATTATTCTAGTATTGGTACTTGTATTGGTTTATTATCACAGGAATAACCTATAGCTAGACAGATGGTACCAGAATGTAGTTCAGGATTTGGCACCAACTTGAGTGATTCAAATAAAGAAACGATGGTGGACTCTATTATGTCTTTTAATGCTCAGCGATATAATGTAAATATTTGCAATTCTAACTGCAATCAAATAGTTTAAGTACCTATATTTAGTAAAATAAGCACTATAAAAATACCTATAACCATACAAATATAGCATAACAAATGGACAACATTTCACCGAAGGTATATTTGTTAGCTCTATCTATTACTGAAGTTCACACTTCCACTTTCTTCTGTTAAATAATCTTCGAAAGGAAATGTTAGCACTTGCCTTAAATCAGGTTCTTGTCTGATATGTATAAAGTCACGATAAATTCTGTAACATTTATGTAACGAGATAACCGTAAAGTAAAAAGATTTAAAGTTAATTGTTTCATACAGTAAATTATATTATTTGTTATCATCACATCACAAATAATAAAATTACACACACACAGAGATTATCCTGATGGATTACATACTCTAATTATAATATCTTGGTTTCTAGATTTAACTTAAACTAACTTACGAATACCAGCCTAACAACAAACGAGTCTCTACACAAAACCCCCTAACCATACATTCCAAATTGAACAGCTGATTTTATGACGTAGCTGATAGTAGACCGCGATAGGTTGAATAAACGTAATTGTTTCCTTTAGGTGTTAAGATCATTGACCAATCCGCATTCAGTGAGAGACACTAAGGTTACGGCCTAATTTCCCCATGACTATCCTGTTTACGAAGTTGATATTTGTTTTGGACGATAAAAGCTCATTATGAAGATGCTTAAACTCATGCCTGAATTGCATTATGTCAAAATTTTTGCAACTATCCTCGTACACAATATAGGGTATTTACTATTCCATTTTCGACACTTCCGTTAATTGTATTGTTTACGTAGGAAACACGAATGTTCCATTTTAAAATTCATCGAGTTTTTTATAGCGCATTGTTTGAACGTAACGTATTGCAGTTTCTTCACTGCGCCAGTCATTCTATGCTCGTCTACTTTCGCAACAAACTAGTGAACGTAGCTACCAGTTTGAATATCAACAAAAGCAATGAAAATATTCTGTAGATATCTAAATAATCGAGGCAGATGTTTTACGATCCAATTTCATCATCATCATCATCATCACAGCCTAAAATGTCCACTGCTGAACAAAGGCCTCCCTTAATGATTTCCACGCGGACCGATCCCTAGCAGTTGTCATCCGTCTGCTACCTGCCACCTTAACCAGGTCATCCGTCCATCTGGTGGGGGGTCGGCCTACGCAACGATCCAATTTAATGGTGTCTAAATAAAAATAAAAAAGTAAGAATAAGCAATTAATTTATTAATGACCTGTGAAATCTGCCGCAATCATAGTTCTATTTCACACGGTATATACGGTATACGCAATTTAAAAAAAATTGACAACACTTGAACAATATCTTGGAATCCCTACAATTAGTAGACGTTAATCGAAGATAAAAAACAGAACAATGTTAAATTGAACAATTGGCTTCAATCGAAGTGCTGTAAACCGACATACGTGATAATTTTATAAATCGGGCCGAAGGTTTACGAAAGCTGGCTACTGTTGCAGTAACGGTCGCCGACACCCTGTGCTCCTTTATCGGTCGTCTTCCTTAACATGGCCGACGCACTAACGGTAAAAAGATTTGCATTTAAAAATATACCCCATGAACAAGGGAAAAAGAACGGTTTATCTTTTTGGCGTGTAAATACTCTGCAGAGTAAAATGATTAATTATTTATTTATTTATTGAAACTGATTGAGTTCAACCCAGTAAAATTAATTATTACAGTAGTTACTGGATAGCTTATTTCCTCTGTTACATATTGTTTTTCATTGGGAACTCAAATTGGTATCCAGGGTCGATCTATTTCATTAATGCAGAACAAATCGAATGAAAAATTAATCGACTTTTCTCTCCGAAGAGAAAATCTTTGGGGGGTCAAGATCGACGAGAGAAAAAAATTGCGTATCATTATTTTAAATTTATCGACTTTTCAATAAGTCGAGATTGTTCGTACACGTTTATGTCAATTTTAATTTCCAAACGTACGTCTCTCATACTTATTTATGTCAATATCGTTATATCGATAGGCATTAATAATATGTCTTGTTAATAAATTTTAAATGATCATATATCCATTTGAAATCCAGATGTTTGTTGACATACCTAAATGAACTAGTATCAATTAAACGTATATGATTAATATCTCCCATACTATTAGGATGGTTGTGTACTCATGCTAATTCTTTTGAAACTAAGTAAACGGCTGGAGTCTTCAATGGTAGTACTTGGACTCGTTAATGAGATGGAAATTGTTGACAGTAATTTATATTGTCCCCACTTTCCCCTTTCCCTTTTCATTTTTTATCAATATATCATATTTGTAAAATTATATCAAATTTAATTATCCTTAAAGGTAGGTTTTACTTTACTTCTGTAATAAAACAAGCACTCAAGAAAATAATTCAGCCATATGACATGCTTTTGATCACACTCATATATGTCAATAAATTTAAAAGGTACTTATATCTTTTTATGCCGCTTGACTAAACGGTGGCAATCTATGCCATTAATTAGATTTGTGTACCCGAAACAGATACAAATTAACATACTCACCTAATTATTTTATAAACATGATTCCGCAACTCATTCATTTGATTTGTTCATTAAATTTACTGTTGTACCGAACTAAGATTTATCATAGTAGTAACATTAATTCGTTGAAATGTATGTCTTGTTTATACTTAGATTATTATATGTACTAAGAAAATATTTTAGTCTCCGTTGAAAGAACATGATTTAAATAACATAAATTCTAGAGGGAAAAACCATGAATTGACACCACGAAGTAACCTTTGGCAATGTTGTTGCTTAGAGCGCCCTTTCACACAGACGAGCATGTGTTAAGTTAATATAAGTTTATTGGCCAGATTGTAACTGATTGATATGTTGCCAGTCTCGCTGCATCCTCAGTGCTCGATTCCAAAACATACCTTACCTACATGCCAGTATCATCAAAAACATTCCTCAATCAGAAAAGTCAGGCTTTAAAACAAATTGGCACTTGTGATCTTGCATCTCTAAATGCATGAGCCATATTGGGCTGTATAAAGGGTCCACTTAAATAGAGTGATGTTATAAAAACTTACACAAAACGCAGAAAAGGCTAATTTAGGTCATCTGCTGTGGTACTTAGTGCCGTAACTAAGTACCACAGCAGATGACCTAAACAGTATCTGCAGTGTTGCCACCTTAGTTTTAGGTATTAGATAAGTTAAAAAGGGCTAGATCGGGCTGGATGGAGCTTAAATAACCAACAAAAGATTTTCAGAACAAGAAATGCTGGCATAAATATAGAGAAACGAAAAGACCATGAAAAAGGGCCAAAATTTGGGCTTAAAGGTTTAAAAAGAGTTCAACTAATGTTTAAATTGCTAGATCTAGCCCCAAAAGGGGCACTTGGTCTCCTACATGTGAAAGACATAGTATAATAAGAAATGGATAATGAAAGTAACTTGTGAAATATTCTTTATAACCACGTAAACCACATTACATATTAAATGAGGTCGAAAGAGTAAATTACGTGAGTAAACATTAGTGTGAATATATTAAATGTTACGCCACAACTTTCTGCGGTCGGTGAATATCGACGACACTTTCTATCGCCGTTACATATGCGAATCTGATATAACGCTAATAATATTATCTAAAATATTAAAATATAGAGCCGTGAGAGATGTGTGGGAACCGGTGGTGGCAAAATAAAATAACACAGATGCCTCTCGGAAAGAAACATGTTTAACAACTAGAAATGACGTTACTTAATTTTGTTCTATATTAATAGGTACTATGTATAAAATCTGCACACATGCTGCATCTTGGGACGATTTGTTTAGCAGTACCCATATGGTACTGCAATATTAATGAACCCATTATATAAAAGTTCCGAAAGAAACTTAGCGTTTTTATCAGATAATTGGATTACAATTCAAAAAAATTAAAACAAAAATATACCCACATATAACCACCAACCATATAACCACAATGAAACTTTTCTGGGTGCGTTCAAATCATTCGATCCACAGATATTTATTGTAAGCCACCAAACCGCATTAGGCCCGCGCTATGGGTTCCCAATCTCCCCACATCTATGCTGTAAATGAAGACCTGTGTTTTCCAGTGTAACTTTATAGGCTGTTTGAGTCTTTGTTCATTAAGTTACCCACGAAAAAAAAACTTTAAAAACCCAGCGGTAAGATTTAACTACATAATCTAGTATATTGCTAGCAACTTTTCTTAAAACTCACAACAAAGTTATTTAGGACCCACATTTCGTATACTATACAGTCGTCCCACTTTCTGATACCAGTTACACGATTCTGCTTAAGGTCACTCGTGGGATTGTACTTTCGATCTCGATTCGCTGGAATGGATTTCGTTTGGAGATTATCGTCGATGTATTCTCATTAAGTCATGATATAAATGCAATGTCGTGATGAAAGGATATCAAAACTACCAATCAACTTTATGATGAAGTTTCTTATTTAAAAGTAAAAGTACATGAATGTATCTGGGTAAATCGCAGTAATAATACGACTGAACTCTATTATAGCAGAGTAATAAAATGTAATAAGGCTTATAATTAAAAACATCACTTATATCATTTATTTGTCAGTTCATAAGTAGATAAGAAAATGCTATGTTACTAGGTTAAAAAAAAATACCAATACCAAAAAAATATTTATTACCTGTCAGTACTATCGTTATGGTAATGATAATCGAAACATATTTTTTTATTTACAAAAAGGGAATAAAAAGCGCGTCAGTTATTTATCGTAACATTGTGACGGCATAGTATTGTAATGCCATAAAAACAAATTGTTTTTATTGATCGATTAAAGTAGCTCAGATCTGTTAATAAATCAATTACACTTTAATGTAAAATAAAAGACAGCGACGCGCGTTGATCTCTTTTGTATGGCAATAGCAGACAAATATACCTAGAATGATTTTATATATAATTATTACGGATAGCTAGATTTATTAGATGGATTAATTTTTAATATTGTTTTTAAACATAGCAAAATATACAATCAATCTTTTAGTTATCTTCGCGTAATGATATCTGATATGCCAAGGGCACAGGCATTCCGCTTCTAACGAAAATAAATACTTGTTTCTTTAGCAATTTAGTTCCACATAGAAACCAAGTCATACCTAGGTTCTGTCAGAATATCAGTATTGCTGTGGTGATAATATCAGGCAGTGACTAGTTGTTTGTCTGTGTCCTTATAATGTTGTTTGTAAACTGTTAGTGTTTATGTCATCATCATCATCAGCTCATTAAACGTCCCCACCGAGGGGCACGAGCCTACCCGTATAGGGTGATTAGGCCTTAGTCGTCCACGCGGGCCCAGTGCGGGTTGGACGACTTCACGCACAACCTTTGAATCTCTTCGCAGGCGTGCATGAAGGTTTCCTCACGATGTTTTCCTTCACCGTAAGGGCGTCGGATAACGTACTTATATCTTCGAAAATTCGAAAACACATTGGTACGTGTCGGGATTTGAACCTCAGCCCTCCCGGTAGGAAGGCGACAGTCCACACCATTGAGCCACCGACGCTCAGTGTTTATGTGCATATTATAAATAAATATCCACTGTAATTCACACAGCACCATCTAGCCCCAAACTAAACATTGGCCTGGAATATAGATACTTCACAACGGATAAACATACTTTATTTTTGTAAATACATACATATTATATATAGAGACATCCAGACCAATACAAATAGACATGTTCATGCATAAAAATGTCTGTATCGCCTCGAACCCGGAACCTTTGGTGTAGTATACGTACGTTTGTGTTGTACCTTGGCCTACGTTTCAACCATTACACCAGATGGGTCGTCAGTTAGTCATTTATTATACAGGTATTTTACAGGTATTTGCCCTGCTGTAGAACATTCCACAACCTTTTGCACCAACAAATTTATTGCCGTGTAGTTTCCCAACAGGCATACACATTATCCTGAATGAACATTACAAAACTAGCCTTTATGCTCCAGCGCACTGCGTTGTGCGCGACTGGGCGTACAAAGCTATTGTACCGTTGGATAGCAGAATCGAAGTTGATAACATAGAATTATCATGTTCATCGCTCTTCTATCTATCATAGTTAACTATTAGGTGTTCATCCAGCCTCCACCAGCGACCTTTCGCAAGTGGCCGGTCCGTCAGAACGGAGGGCGTCTTCGCTTCGCTTGCCGTGAGGCGGTCTCCACTCCAGAACTCGTCTGCTCCAACGGTCACCAGCTCTGCGACATACGTGACCAATAGAGATAGCTGATCCGGCTATCTATATCGGTGTCTTTTGTTCTCTTACCGATATTTACGTTTCTTAATGTTTAGAATTCCCCTTAATTATGTGTTATCACTCATCAACTTATCAATTTACATCGCCCATAGCCATGTTTGACCTGGAGCTTGTAGGCACTTTTGATGAATGGAGCCAGACACCTTGATTGTGGCATGAGAGTTTAAACCAGTACACCATACCAATCGCCACGATATATAATTGCTTGAATACTTAACCTTTGATTAGTTAGTAAACTATATAGCAATACATTGCACCAAATTATCATAGGGTTGTTTGCAACCCCTACAACCACTTTAGCCACAGGGTTTCTTCTGATAAGAAACCGCGGCCACGAATGGACAGTTCTCGAACAGTTAATTCCATCGCGCTTTCATGTGCAACAATCGCTTGTTACGTAGGTACGCATTTAACGCAAACCAACTGCATTAGGCACCGACATCGCGACTCGGCGCGCCCGTTGCCTTTCTTTTTTCTACTCGTTACTTTGTAAACGATCTCGGCTATAATGTGCGGTAGCTGACTGTAATTAGTGTTTTTGTAAACAATTTTCAACCGAAACTCTTTATTGGGTAGAGTGAAGGCGCATTTTATACAATTTGTCTGATAAACATTGAAGTGTTGATTCAATGTCTGGATGTTTATTTGAAGTTACTTGATACTTTGCGACTCTATATAGATAGAGTGGTAATTGTTTTGTTAAATTTGTCAATGGCTCAGCTGTGTTTTGGGCACAGATTTATGATTGTATTATTAAATCTGTGATTTTGGGAAAATGGCACTGTAGTTATTAAAATGCAGTGTTGGTGGAAAATAAAAATAAGCAACATTTAGGTATTGGTATTGTTTAACATTGTATGTGGCCTAGTAAGACGTATGGTTTCCCATCAGTTACATTTATTAAGAAAGGCCTTATTCCAGTGATAGACAATTCAGCTGCTATAATATAAGTAAGTACTTGTACTAAATATGTAAAAAAACATATCATGTAATTTTGCTTTGCGTTTTTCGTTATGTAAAAATTACGAAATATAACATAACATTTTCATTCCGACGTTCAACAGACTTTCATGCGTTAATCACGCTTTTTTTAAATGAGGAAACAATCTGCGAAGAGTACAAAGAAGAGCTGGTGTTACGAAGGGCTGACATAAGGGCCGCTTTCTCTTGGCGATCCAGTTGAGCTGACGATCGGGTCGTCGGTCGCCCGAAGGTCGCTCCTAAACACCGCACCGAGATGCGCCCGAGTGAAAGTCAGTATTGCTCGTCTCGATACGAACAAAACCAACAATAGCAGACCATAGCAAATCAATACAAATTCGACGGCTATTTAAAGTCCTTATTTACAATGCTGAATATAAAATGTGAAAGTAGCCCCTTCGGTTCTGCTCAAAATAAGTGTTCTTTTTATTTAGCCGGGTTTTAATTTAAACATGAAGTACTGAAAACACAGCTAGCTCTTTTAGTTTCGCAAATGTTCCAGTTGCTAATGGCTTTGCGAAGTTACGCTTAAATAATCTCTAATGGTCTGCGCAATATAACAAAGCCTTCGTAAGCAATTTTCCCACAAATAAGTAGGCAGGAATAGTGATTAGGGTCACACTAGAGTGAAAAAGTCACTGTCATTGTGCCTCGCCTAAATTTCAATCTGCATTCAGTCTAAATAAATGAATTAGCTCCATTTTTATTTGTGGATTAATTGCTATAATTTTGTAGAAGTTTTCTACAAAAATCATTTTTTATAATTATTATATTGTAAGCTATTTACAAACACCCAGTTCAATACAAACAGACATGTCCATGCAAACAATTGTTTGAAGGTACTGCCAGAGCTCGGGGATCGTACCCGGGAACCTTAGTGTAATTGCTGACTTCTCGACTTTTGCACCAAATGGGTCGTCATAATGATAAAAGAAACACGCTCCTCTAGCCCCTTTACGTCTTCCCGTAATTCCTC
Source organism: Leucinodes orbonalis (assembly GCA_019425675.1). NCBI lineage: Eukaryota > Metazoa > Arthropoda > Insecta > Lepidoptera > Crambidae > Leucinodes > Leucinodes orbonalis. Next base: position 41,916 of record PQWD01001569.1, on the reverse strand, counting down.
TTAGGTTATCTAATAATAAATATAAATATCCACTGACATTCACACAGCGCCATCTAGCCTCAAGTTAAGCGTGAAGCCTATATGGGTACTAAACAACGGATAAACATAATAATATACTTTTTTTGTAAAGACATACACATAATACATAGAAAACACCCAAACCCTTACAAACAGACTTTTATGCACACAAATGTTTGTACTGCCCGGGGATCGAACCCGTAACCTTTGGTTGGTGTAGTGGCCGACGTCTCAACCATTACACCAAATGGGTAGTCTAATATAGCGTTTATTCAAAAAAGTCGTCGCATGCTGTTCGTTTCATTTGTGTCTACCAACTTGTGGTCCCGACTAAAGAAAGTCCATTCTAATTTGCATAACTCCGCGGGTAAATCGCACTCTTAGAATAAAAGTGACCTAAGTAAAGAAAATTATTTATCGTATTTAAGATTTCAACTCGTAAAAAAGTGCTTATTATATCATATTTCAGTATATGCGACATAACATCTATTTGTTTGTTTTAGTTTTATTGATTTCAAATTTGCTATCTTATTCTTTTTATTCGTGTGTTCTTGATATGACAGAGAGGTTGTGGCTGTCGAAGTTGCGGCTCGCCGTCGCCATTTGGTTCCAAGGCAGCCACCGCGGCAAGATGACTTCCGACACACATTTTCATATAAACAATTAAAAACAAAGTGAATTTCCAAAATCGGAAAATATATAAAGTTTAAGTTAGTTAATTTTCGTTCTAAGCGTGCGATATTTCACATACACTGCTTGCTGACGTTAAATGCCTCTCTCTTGGATGAACGTAGTGCAGTATGTCTTTTTATATAACCTGAATGAATTTAAAAATAAATAAGAATGATGCGCTTTTTTAAAACGGGTTCAAAAGTAACGACCAAAAAGTAGTGGATAACAAATATAGTTTATGTCTTCAAATGTTAAACATATTTTATATGACTTCAAATGTTACTAGCATAGTGTTCATGTGTTACTAGGAAAAACATATGGACCCTGTTCTAAAATAAATATTTTGCCAAAAGTTCCTTTATATGGGCTGAAAAACAAAATATCCAGTTCAATATCCAAGTCTTGATTTATATCTTAGACAACGTACAACTCTTATGAAACTTTGTTTACATTACAGTTTCCTGGAAATCGTTTTCTAAAATAATGTGAGAAACACAGCTGACACCTTGTTATCTATTTTTAATTTAACGTCAAACTCAGTTATAATTCACATAACTATGTGAATTACAGTAATGTATTGTATTGTATTATGATTGTATAATATAAATAACTAGATAGTATTGCAATCACACCGTGATACGGTAGACATTAAGTTTAAATCTAAAATGTAAATCTAAAATCTAAAATGTGTGTAAATTTTATCCAGAAAAGATATTAGAACATATCTTTTATTATTGTAGATTGAATCCATAAATTTATTATTGCGATTTAATTTAAAGTATTGGAAGCAAAACACTTCTCTGACTTTTTCATATAGGTCATTGTCATAATTATAACAGACATAAGAAATTCCATACTGAACAAACACCTAACATTTTTCAGCCGGGACTTATAAATACTATGTAAGGTTATGGTTCACCCCACTGTATATTCTTTATCGATTTAATGATAACTCGTAAGGACTTATGTGTAAAGCAAGTAATGTTTAGGTATTTTAGAACTTTATTTTCTAAAACGTCACGTCCTATTTATTTGTCAAATTCTGTTCTCAAAAAGGCTAAAGTAATATAAAATTTAGCTTGGCTGCTACTCACGTTGAAGAGAACCGTCCAGCGTAATTGAGAAGTAGGTAGTTACTGTGATATGTCGCTGCAAGAGCACGAAGTCAAATCGTATATTGCAGGACTTCCTAAGCGCGTGTTTCCTGGCTGTGACGACACAGCTTGCTGTTTGCATTAAAAATGCATCGCTGGACACAGCTTTACACACGACTGCCAAATGGTTACCAATTGTTGCGCGATCA
>PQWD01001569.1:0-36771 GCA_019425675.1 Leucinodes orbonalis | reverse complement strand
TCAATATCCTTTTCTCTTGTTTTAATCTAAACATGTTTCTAATATTAATAAATATATATCTTAGAATTAGACCGCATAATAATATTCTCACTATCGCCTATACACTAAACACATGGTCTTAACAAGTGTCGTAAACGGCGTTGAGTCGGCTCACGAGAGCTCCGCAAGAGGCAGTAAATATCTTTGTCGCGATGGAAAATGGGATAGCACTTACTTACGAGACGATCCCTCTTGTGTAATGGTTAAGTCGGTTACTGCAGCAAGAGTTTCGGGTTCCTTCTCCGGACGGCAAAATATTTGTGCATATGAACATGTCTGTTATTTTATGTCATAAGTGAACAGGACGGTCAGTTCGCTCACCTGGTGGTAAGTGATACGCCTGACCATAACAGGTGCAATGTTGAATGAAATCAACAACAGTATGGTGGATATTAGGTCACGATACTAAACGTTCAGAAAACCTGGCGCAAATATACAACACCTCAATCGCAGCGTCCGCTACAATAAGTCTAAGCAAACTTACAGCTCCAAATATTAGATAATTCAAATTGGAAAAGTTGAAAGAAAGGTCCGCACAATATAAGCGGCTTAAAATAAAACACTAGACACTGAACAAAGTTAAGCAAACGGTCAAAGAGAAAACATTAAACCCCCGAGGCAGGTGGCCTTTGTAATCTTATACCTGTACGGTGTCTTTACAATGTTACCACTGCGAAATTAAAAAAAAAAAGTCATCATCAGCTCATTATTAGTTTCCACCGTAAGACACAAGCCTACCCGTATAGGGTGTATAGGCCTTAGTAATTCACGCGGGCACAGTGTGGATTGGTCGACTTCACGCACGACTACAAGGCGTGCGCAGGTTTCCTCACAATGTTTTCCTTCACCGTATAAGCGTCGATAAACGTACATATATTTTCTAAAACACTGGTTGTGGCAAGATATGAACCTGTGCCCTTCAGATCGGAAGACAATAGTCCACACCAATGAGTCACCGACGCTCTTTTATTCAATGATCTCTCTCTCTTCCTTCAACCTATTGCAGTCCACAGCTGGACATAGGTCTCCCCCATTTTGCGCCAGACATCCCGGTCCTCCGCCTTTCTCATCCAGCTTCCACCAGCGACCTTTCGCAAGTCGTCGGTCCATCGGGCCAGAGGGCGTCCTACGCTACGCTTGCCAAGACGCGGTCTCCACTCCAGAACTCGTCCGCTCCAACGATCAATGATCGGTGGAGTCTAAATAGAGATGTTGTCATAATAACTAAGGTATTTTTGTTCCCTATAAAACGGCATATTTGCTTAAATTTCTATTGAGTCACAAGACAATTCCGTTCCGGAGATAGATTGTTATCATAATCATCAGGTTATGAATTGATAGCTACAAGCGTTAATTTATTTTTGGATAACATTAAACCTCAAGATGATGTAGCTTTTAAGAACCTAAATATCACAACCTTGCTTTGTTTTAGCTCTAGTAAACATCCAAGAAGAGGTTGTCAGAGAGTTTCAACACCACTCTGTCACAGAGCTCACCTTGGCCGCCTAAAGGTGCCTGTCCACTAGAGTGGAGCGACGCAGTAGAGCATTGAGGGGTTGGAAATCTACGGGTAGTTTTATTTATTCTGAGTGCTGCTGTTTTTTTTATAGGATAGGGGGCAAACGAGCAGACAAATCATCTGATGGAAAGTGAATACTACCGCCCATGAACATTTGCAACACCAAAGGAGCTACAAGTAGCGTTGTTGACTGCAAAATACTTTTGCATCTTCACCAGACAAGTTGCTAGAGTAGATAACTTAGCGTTAAAAACGCAACACCGATGAGTCACCGTGCAGTACTAAAATCATAGCTTAGATCGTTCAGAGGAAGGCTAGGTAAATTAGTATGTTTGGGGAGAAAAGTGGCTGGGTTACAAGAATAGGGACTGTATGAATCCTCAGGGAGACGCGACAAATGCCGCCGCCAGTGATGGCCGATTTAATGAACGTACCAATAGCATTACATAAAGTTCCTCGGTAGTTTAAACGAGGAAATTTAACAGAATAATATCTGTGGGATCTACCTCGCTTAGCGCCTCGCAATCTTGCGCCGGGTTCCAGTGGACGGGCAGCCTAAAGGAAGGTTGTTCTAGGTCACTCCATTGGCGATGTCTTTGAGGCTAATTGAATAGAACTGCTATATTTAAAGCTTTGTATTTTTTAAGGTAATATAGTACCTCAGACTCCTTGCTTTTTAAACTAATAGCTGTATGATTTTCTTAGTTTTCACAATTTAAGTAGATTTAATAAAAATTATCGAGCTGCCTTCCCGTGACCACGATTGCTCGATGCAAGTGTACAGGATAGTCTCCTGGGCGCTGACCTGATGGTAAGTAATACGCCTGACCATGTGCGGTGGGGTGCGTGAGTGTGGGTGGGTGTGTGTTTATGCAGACAGACACAATCAGCGAGTCACGCCAAACTTATATCAGCACATCGTTTTTAATTCAAGGGTAAAAAATAAACTTCACGTGGTTTTAATAAAACATACCGTGGGAGATGAAATTAAAAACCTTAATGTCTGCATTAGTCTGAAAGTACAGCCATTACGCTACGCGCGTGTAATGTAAGCCGATGGAATGGATTATTTTTTGTTAAAACACAAGCGAATAAGAATGAACGTTAATCGTAATTACGTATTGTTCATTTCGTTTTTTCTCATTTTGGGATTTTTATTGTTGTCTATATTTTCTATAAGAAGATTTATCGAATTGTTAAGGTAGATTAGATACTGAGTCGTCTAGGTAGTACCACTGCAGTGCCAGATAACGTCCGGTGAAATAGGAGAGATTTGCACTTCCGTGTTTCGGGATGAGGGCACTGCAGCTAGTGAAATAACATTGTATAAGTGACTTGGTATCTGTCATCTTAGCTGACAAGCGCAGGACAGTGCTGGAGGCTTATTGCTGTCAGGTACTGTTCTAATTTTAATCAACACTTAGTTTTTCTTAGTCAGGCGTATCATACCATCACTGGGAGGGCTGAGGTTCTAATCCTGCACGTACCAATGTGTTTTCGAATTTCGAAATTATATGTACGTAATCCGATGCTCTTACGGTGAAGGAAAACATCCTGAGGAAACCTTCATGCACGCCTGCGAAGAGATTCGAAGATTGTGTGTGAAGTCGTCCAATCCGCACTGGGCCCACGTGGACAACTAAGGCCTAATCACCCTATACGGGTAGGCTCGTTGGGGACGTTTACTGAGCTGATGATGATCATACCATCAGGTGAGCAAAGTGACCGTTCCGTTTACTTCATGGTTCAAAAAGATCAAATGTTCAAGGTCAACTTGATGGCCGTGACTTCACAAGGTATATCGAACCAAAAACCTATGTCAATCATAATATTTGTAAAGGGATCAATGCGGGAAATGATATTGTTTTTCTATTTGATATACGTCTCCAATAAATCTTTCTCTCGTCTGTTTAACGCGTTGCTATGTGAGTTTTTTTACCATTTGTTTCAAAGGCAGTGTTTTTGTTAACACGAACGGTCTCGGAGTCCGGATTCTACAAAAGGGACGTATGAATAAAAAGCAAGAAGGGTTCGTGAGTGGCGAGAGGTTGTTACCGTTTCGTGAAGAATTCAGTAGGCGTGCAGCTTATTATTATTTAAATTAACGTTGTAAATGTTTGTTGTAAAATATAAATGAATCTTAAAAAAGTTACTGGTCATGTGGAATCTGTTGAAATAAGGGTCGGTAGAGTTAGTCTGTGTAGATTCAGAAGCTTGGCTTAGATCTGATATTTTTTTCACAGGACAAGCCTTATGTCGTTGCTTGGCAACATTTTACATAAATGTTTTTATTTATTTTATTCGGAACACCAAAGCATTAATACAGTTGTTGAAGTACAAATTATGTCTATATGAATAAAGTTATGTCTAAGCTATTTAAAGGTATTCGCAAATTACTTCTAAATAGCACATACGTTAAGATAAAATTGCCAGTGAGAAAATCTAAAAATTAAAATGAAGATTTAAAAACTACATTTCAAAAAATTCTAAAGCAAATGTCTTAGTCACATTCGCAGGTCTAAATTGGAACATAGCAAACTCTCCATGAGTTTTTGAGAAATTATTAAGTGATATACTAGCTTGTACAAAAAAGGAGTTGCGCCTATAATTCGTTGTATTCGGAACACCAACAGCATTAATACAGTTTGTTGAAGTACAAATTATGTCTATATGAATAAAGTTATGTCTAAGCTATTTATAGGTATTCGCAAATTACTTCTAAATAGCACATACCTTAAGATAACTATTGCCAGTGAGAAAATCTAAAAATTAAATGAAGATTTAAAAACTACATTTCAAAAAATTCTAAAGCAAATGTCTTAGTCACATTCGCAGGTCTAAATTGGAACATAGCAAACTTAACATGAGTTTTTGAGAAATTATTAAGTGATATACTTGCTCGTACAATAAAGGAGTTGCGCTTATAATTCGTTTTATACTTAGGTATTGCAAGAGTTAGTGGCCGACTTGTCGGTAATTTACGTGGAACGGATACGTTAATCAGCTGTAACAAATTAGGACAATCTATCATACCGTTAGCAAACGCTCTTACCGTGAAGGAAAACATCGTGAGGAAACCTTCATGCACACCTGCGAAGAAATTCGAAGGTTATGTGTGAAGTCGTCCAATACGCACTGGACCCGCGTGGACGACTAAGGCCTAATCACCCTATACGGGTAGGCTCGTGCCCCTCGATGGGGACGTTTAATGAGCTGATGATGATGATGGAATGATCCTTGCGGTAAGCCCGAGAGTATTATGAACCAAGAAGACATATAACCATTAACAGCCACGGCCTGTGTTCTGTTCCTGATGTAGGAAGAAAACCATCTGAATAAATTTTGGTGGGATATTTTGGATTCGGTGAAGAGAAGAGAGTTTATATATACACTCGCGTGCAAGTAAATCGACTCAAGCCTCAAGTACGCATAACAAGTGATATAACTAAAAAATGCCTTATTATAACCTCTATATAATGTTTTACATAATTAAAGCCTAGTAATTGAGCTTTAAAATGGTGCATGAAAATCGATTCAGTAGTTTAGTAAAAAAGGTTAATGCTAATGATAATGTAAAAAATGTTGAAAATTCATACAATTTCACAGTATGGGGTTATTGTGTTTAAATGAAACAAAATGTGCGTAAGATAAAAAAATATTCGTGTCAATATTTGGTATTCCCTCCTCTAGCTCTGATCACTGCTCTCATGCGATTCTTCATCGACCTTATCAACTTTTTAATGGATGATTGTGGTATTCGACCCCACTCTTCTACCAACGCAGTCTTGAGCTCATTGATGTTTGTCGGAGCTGGATTCCTCGCTCTAACTTTCCTTTTGAGCTCGTCCCATATGTGCTCAATGGGATTTAAATCGGGGCTGAGCGCTGGCCAATGCATAGTGTGAATTCCAACTTCGTTCAGGAAATCACGTGTGGCCCGAGCAGTGTGACATCGGGCATTGTCATGCATCAAGATGAAATTTTCCCCAATAAAGCCTTGATAAGGGACAACTTGATCCAGTAGAACATTTTCAATGTAACGATCACTGGTCAGACCTCCTCCCCGGCCTCCCCCAGGAACGAAAACAAGGTCCGTTTTGCCTTCTAAGGAAATTCCAGCCCACATCATGCAAGATCCGCCACCATATGCAACGGTTTCCACAAAGCAGCACTGTGAAAACCGTTCACCGGGACGACGGTATACCCGACCTCTCCTGTCGCTGCCATGGAGACACATCCTCGTCTCATCTGTGAACAGGACTGACTGCCATTGCTCTATGCTCCAATCCAAATGTTCTCGAGCAAAGTGAAGGCGTGCTTGACGATGAGCTGTGGTCAACTTCGGGCCTGTAGCGGGTCTTTTCGGAGTAAGGTTAGCTTCTTTCAACCTTCTTCTAACTGTCCACTGACTGACAGTCACCCCGCGAACTTGACGTAGCTCCTGCTGCACATCTACGCCGGTAAGGTGTCGATTTCGGAGAGAGGTCGAGACCAAAAACCGGTCGTCACGCTCCGAGGTGCACCGGCGTCGGCTGGTATTAGGCCTCCGAGTGAAGGCACCAGTCTCTTGAAACCTTCTGTATACTCTCGAGACAGCGGACTGACTCATATTCAAACGACGAGCGACTTCTCGCTGGTTCAACCCTTCTTGCAACAGGGCAACGACTTGAGCGGCTTCTTCAGGTGTTGTATCCATAATTTTCTTCAAATGACGGCTTTAATTTGCAGAGATGTGTTCAGGTCAACGTCTAATGAGCGACTGATAAGAAAAAAACGATTACAGGGGGTTTTATAGGGGGTTGTGTCGCGCAAGTTGTGAATAGAGCGCAGAGCAGTTTACGGGAGGTTGCGTTCAGTTGCATTCTAAGTACAAGTGTTTATTTAAATTACTGATATTATGCTACCATTTGAAAGCCTAATTACTAGGCTTTAATTATGTAAAACATTATATAGAGGTAAAATAAGTCATTTTTTAGTTATATCACTTTTTATGCGCACTTGAGGCTTGAGTCGATTTACTTCACGCGAGTATATTTGTAGGTTTAATTATGAAATTATTATAAATAAAATATCAAATGATATCACCGGCAAACGGGAGAAGCCCTTGAAGACGACTTACCCCGGCTTATGCAAAGACCGCGTCCGAGCATGTATTTACATGTTTTCTAAGTGCCGCCTGTTTTTTCCTCGGCACAGTGAAAAGAATGCAAATAACATGGTAACATTCCCAAGAGGTTTGGTGCTGGATTAAAGTCTAAATGGTCAATAAAATTAATAAATACAACAGGAAGAAGCCTAAAAAACCGATGGCCATTGGGGCTGAAATGTTTGTAACACAAAGAAATAATAGAAAAGTGTCTAAAAGATACAATTTTTTAAGTGTTTTATTAGAAAAACGAACGAAAGAGCGTCGGTGGGCACAGTGTTGTGGACTGTCGCCTTCCTACCGGGAGGGCTGAGGTTCAAATCCGACACGTACCAATGTGTTTTCGAATTTTCGAAATATATGTACGTTATCCGACGCTCTTACGGTGAAGGAAAACATCGTGAGGAAACCTTCATACACACCTGCGAAGAGATTCGAAGGTTGTGTGTAAAGTCGTCCAATCCGCACTGGCCCGCGTGGATGACTAAGGCTAATCACCCTATACAGGTAGGTTCGTGCCCCTCGGTGGGGACGTTTAATGAGCTGATGATGTTGATTAGAAAACTGAGTTGGCTAGGACACAATTTAGCTTTTGTGCTGTACTTCTTTATAAAATGGTCAACAGAAAAGTTAGAAAATACATTCTATCAATGTAAAAAACTCGTTGTTGTTGAGTGTAATACAAGAAGACATATAAGAAAGAAAGAGAAAATCTTTATTCAAATAAATCTGTTACAGATACTTTTGAATCGTCAATCGTTATTATTATTATATTTTTAATGACTCTACCACCGGTTCGGAATAAGTAGGATCTTCGAGAAGAACCGGCAAGAAAAGGCATATTTTCACGAGAAATAACTACTTCTACAACACATGTCAAATCAAAATATCAAAATATATTTATTTCAGTCTATCACAAGATATCCTTGTTTAGTGTTTGGAACCAGCCTAGTCCTAGACATGTCCACTGCCACTTTACTTACTATCTCTCGCTTTGGACGGCCATTCATCAGCATCAGCTCATTAAAACGTCCCCACCAAGGGCACTAGCCTACCCGCGCCGGGTGTGTAGGCCTTAGTCGTCCATGCGAGCCCAGTGCGGATTGGCCGACTTCACGCACAACCATTGAATCACTTCGCAGCCGTGCGCGGGTTGTCTAACGATGTTTTCCTTCACCGTAAGAGGGTCGGATAACCTACATGTAATTTCGAAATTTCGATATCACATTAGTACGTGGCGGGATTTGAACATGCGACCGATCGGGAGATCGTGAAGGCAACAGTCCACACCACTGAGCCACCGACGCTCATCATTATTAATATTAAATTATATTATTAAATATCAAACGACATTAAACTTTTCTCTGTGCCAGAGGACAAACTAAGCATTAAGCCTGTAATACGGGTACCACAGATTTCCCAATACAGGGGATGGGGCAAGCCGCGTTTAAAGTGCTAGAACTGTAAGCTCAACGAGCATACACTGGCTACCAGTTTACGCACTGTGAGACGAGTCGAGACGCACGAATATTAGAAGAAATTACCGTTTTTTTTCCAAAATGCCATCCTGTGCAATTGTAACATATCATCATCGCAATGAATCAGTAAATTTACCAAGAAATATAATAACTTTTCACAGGTAAGAACCAAAAAGAAATTGCGACACTGGGACTGCCTATAAACTTGGCGGCTTGTCCAGTCTAATGTATATTCTGATGTCTGTGACGGGTACTAAACAACGAATAAACATACTTATATACTTTTTTTTTCAAATACATACACATTATACATAGAAACACCCAGACCAATACAAACAAACATATTCATGCACACAAATGATTGTACTGCCCGAGGATCGAACCCGGAACACTTGGTGTAATAGCCGACATCTCAACCATTACACCAAATGGGTCGTACTAGTAGATTACTTTTGTTCTCCTGCATAAATGTCTTTTTGGGTCTTATCGTGTAAAAACACTTACATAGCCCTCTCCACAGCACGGCGAGCAACCTTGAGCATATACAAAAGGCCCTTAATGAACGACAACGTTCATTCACTCTTTAATAAATATAAAAAATATAATTTGTACTGTACCCGTTTTCTTTGTTACAGACTGTACCCTCCGAGAATTGCATGGAGTTTTTTTTAAAAATCCATTAGCGTAAAGTGTTTAGTCTACCAAGAAGTGGTGTAATTAAGATTGTTCCCGTGACTTTCACCATTGTACCTTGAACTTTCAAGCTTATGCTCCAGTATTACAATTCATTTTGGCTTGGATTTAATGAATCCCTTTATTAAAAATATATGATTACTTTATAAGGATAATCAAGTCGAGTCATTCAATTTGAACAAATAAGTTTATTTTTTACGAGTATTATTTTTAGAAGTCGTGGATAAGATTTGGGACAAACTAATGAACTACGGCCTATATTCTAAAACGAGACTTACGCGTTGATCTTTACTTAAATAGAGTTAGAAAGGGATGCCACTATTTATCGTTTATAGCGTTATCCCATTCTTACTCTATTTAAGTAAACATCATCGCTTGACTAGTAATGACATAGCAGGGGCGGCTTTCATCTAGCAGTGGACATAATTAGACTGTAGCGACAAACGACGAACGCTTGAGTATCATTTTGAATTATGCGCCATAGAAAAAAATGAGATGTACCTATCCAATGATAAAGGTAGATACGCCATCCGTGCCTCAAAAACGAACCGCCAAAGAGAATACAGTTGTAGGCTCTTTGTTTACGTAAATGTCCGCTCATTCGAAATATGTGTATGTGTGCGGTCGCTGCATTCATTGTTTTGTGAGCATATCACGAATCTGTACTTTTTACATCATTGGATATATCCAGCAGTTTCGTTTATATTTTTCTTTTTATCATCATTAGTTATAGCTTTAGTTAATTACTTAAAAAGCCTATCTTAGATTATCTTCAACTCTCCGATGACCATCCTAAGTGGTTCCTCGCATCTGCGTAAGCAAAAAGAATCAGCCCATTTACTGAAGAATTCGAACATGAATCGTGACTTATCTCTCGCGGCGACCACTCGTGAGCATTGGCGCGATACTCGATATCTCGCCAGGATTTCAATCGATATCTCGGTTGGAATATCGAGCCCGGTGTCCTCTAGTGTCTTATCTGTAGCTACGTCAGGATCTTAATATCGATATAATTATATTGTAGAATAGGAATTTAGAATTTTCAGGATGCGAAAATCTTATCGATACATAATTGTTGCTATTCAAGTAGACTTGAAACATGAAAAAAAACTTATAGTCCTTAGGAATAGGAGGAGAAGAAAAACTTTATTGGAAAATATTACCCCGATAAGATCATTTCTTACCCACTGGTATAATTTGAATCGTTTTTTCTGGGGACACGGTAGTGCCCACGCCAAGTCGTGTGCGAAGCAAACACTGCCGTACCATCCTTAACAGGGTCCATTTCGCCGCATTTTCAGAACCCAATTTGAGAACCTTTGGATAATACTAGAACGTTGAAATTTTCGTCATCTAGTAAGATTTAATACATAATTTAAATCCAAAATTTCAAGTCTGTAGGTCATTTAGTTCCGACGTTAAGCGAAAGCAAAGTTTCGCATTTTCGACAGATTGACACTCACTCACGATCATCAAAATAGAACTAGTACTTCCCATTAACTCAGATAGCTGGAATTTGGTAAAGGGTTTGGGTTTAATGGCTACATAAAGGAAAAACTATAAAAACTTGGATATTCGAAGATCTGGAATTCCTGGTGACCCCGATAAGATAACGAAAGAGCCCAGCCACACTATAAGTGATCAACATACCGCTTTTATACAATACATATTCAACATGGTGGGCCGCTTCATGCGATGTCAAAAATCGCATCGAACCCGGAACCCTTGGTGTAGTAGCCGACGTCTCAACCATTACACCCAATGGGTTGTCCAATATTCCTTTTAAGTTTCTACAAAAACAAGTGAAATCTCACCAAAAATATTCTGTTAAAAAATTTAGCCAGGTCTTGATGGAGCGACTTTTCTTGATTTCAATACTTTTTAGAGATTATCACTTTAAAAAGTAATGAAATCAAGACAAAGACGTGCTCAGTCTAAGGTTCCTTACTGCGATTACTTTATAATTATGGTTAATGTTGTGTGACTTGGCCGTTGGCCGGTGTGAAGGCCACCATTGACTGGTTATTGAATCACCGTTTTCTAAGTGGCAAATTTTATTGTCAATAGGTAGCTTCTAGTGTTCTGGCGATAGATTGGTGCAATGGTGTCATGGAGCGCCTGGTTTTGTATCCTTGTGTACTCTTCAACAGCCAAGTCTCACAACATTAACCATAATAATAAAGTAATCGCAGTAAAGAACCTTAGATTAGCACGTCTTTGTCTTGATTTCATTACTTTTTAGAGATTATCAAGTCGCTCCATCGAGACTTGGCTAAATTTTTTACAGAATGTTTTTGGTGGGATAGATGTTAACTGTCTCGGCATTAGCTGAGTGCCCATCATTTTGGTAGCATTAATTTTTTTATATATTATTCTAAGGACTAACGTGTTATTATTTGATTTTTACCAAATAAATATTTATTCTTTCACCTAACAAGTTTAAAGAAGACAGCAGGAGAAATAAGAAATTGAACAGAAAAACATTTCCATTACTTACTTATGATTTACGTTAGGTTAGAACTGCATCCCTACACAAGGGACGATTCCCTTTTTTTATATCACCCATTGGAATCTGTTTTACTAAATGGACCGAGTCCACTATTATGAATATGTAAGGCGATATTTCCTTTTTATTTATGAGTTAACCCTTTAGTTATGGTGTGGAGAATATTACGGAAAAGGGTGATTTGCATAGATTTCGATGCGATTGGGTGTGTGCGTAAATCAATATGGACATCCAAATTTTAAGATGTGGTTAGTATTCGCGAGAACTTTATTTCTTTTCAAGATTTTTCAGTAGTTAGTAATCGGGGAATAGCATATATATAAACCGATATCTCTCTCTCTCTCTCTTCTCTTCAACCTATCGCAGTCCACTGCTGGACATAGGTCTCCCCCATTTTGCGCCAGATATCCCGGTCTTCCGCTTTTCTCATCCAGCTCCTACCAGCGACCTTCCACAAGTCGTCGGTCCATCGGGCCGGAGGGCGTCCTCCGCTACGCTTGCCAAGACGCGGTCTCCACTCCAGAACTCGTCTGCTCCAACGGCCATCGGTTCTACGATACACGTGACCAGCCCACTGGCACTTCAACTGGCTGATCCGGCGGGCTATGTCGGTAACTTTAGTTCTCTTACGAATTAAATAATTTCTAATCTTATCCCTAAGAGAGACTCCAAGCATAGCTCGCTCCATTGCGCGTTGAGTGACTTTGAACTTGTGAACCAATCCCGCAGTCAGTGTCCATGTCTCAGCTGCGTATGTTAGCACGGGCAGGACGCATTGCTCAAAGACTTTCGTCTTTAACCGATATCTATAATATTATAACTAGAATTTGTGTTTCTCCCGCCTGCAATACCATGAGAATATAATGTATGCACTATATGGTTGAGCTTGTAGTTCCCTTTTCAGTGGATAATTTTAGCAATATTGTTTATTATAAACTATTATTTTTTATTGTTCTCATTTTCATCATCAAAGTCTAAGGTGTGCTTACACAACGGACCACAGAGAAGCTCCCACGCAATTCGCCAACGTAAATAAGGGAGATATTTCACCCAACTCGCTTTTACACTGTTTTACTTTCGACTTTTTGTGATGAATGTTTTAGTTGCAAATTTCAGTGTAATTAGTACGGATGGCCTATGCTGGTTATTTTATGACAATGCGCTAATTAAAAAGTATGTTTATTTGGGGAATTTTTAAAAAATGCGACCAGTTAAATTTAAGTCACGAAGTTTTTCGTAGCTATTATTATGTGCCATTTACAACGAGCTTAACTTTTTAACTGCCCTCGTGGTAGTGGTCACAATGTTGGAAATAAATTGGTACGTGATCTGTCATGGGTTCAAAACCCACGTATCGAGAAGTCCGCATTGTTGTCCGCCTTATCTATCTATGGTAAATAAGGCGACCTACGCAGGACTTTTCCCTTATCATCATTAGCCGATTATATATCTCCACCAAGGGGCACGAGCTGACCCGTAAATATGTATAGGCCTTAGTCGTCCACGCGGGCCCAGTGCGCACTGGCCGACTTCACGCACAACCTTTAAATTTCTTCACAGGCGTGAACTTCCTCACGATGTTTTCCTTCACCATACATACGACCCAAATCCCCCATAGCCATGCTGTGTGGGAAAACTGTGCTCTGCAGATGCCGTGGTACATACGAGCGTCAGATAAACGTTCATATAATTTCAAAAAGAGATTGTTACGTGGCGGGATTTGAACCTGCGCCCTTCAGAATGGAAGGTCGTTCACACCAATGTACCACCGACGCTCAAACTTCTTAGACGCTCAAACTTCGTTAGATATATAACGCAAAATGACGTGTGAACTATTTCCAGCACGCGACCAATATTGACGAATTTTTTTAATCATTTCTGATAACTATCTACTAACTACAAAAAATATTCAATTATTATCTTCCTAGTACAGAAAACCTGTATTACAAAAACATAATTCAATACACCCATTACATTTTCTACCATCCCGTACTAATTCCCCACCGATATCAAATCTCAAAGCGGGCGGTTATTCATAAAGGCTAACAAGAAAACGTATGTAAACAACGCGCTATCTTAATTAAGTACAAACAACAAAAGCTTGCATTAATGCAGGGATGCTGGAAATTCATTAATTATGATTAGAAGCAGGGTCGGCCATAATGGCGAAATGACGTTACTTAAGGGGAATTGCAATGGTTTTATAAAGTCAGAATAATCAGATCATTTGATTACAAAGGGATTTTTGCTTCAGCCACCTTGTAAGATGCTTACAATCGAGGAAATGTCGTTTGGTGAATTTGTTTACGTTACGGGAATTTTGATTTGCGGAAAATTAATTATTGACGACCCATTTCGTGTTGCGGTTGAGACGTCGACTGCTACACCAAGGGTTCCGGGTTCGATCTCCGGGCAGTACAAACATTTGTGTGCATGAACATATCTGTTTGTAATGGTCTGGGTGTTTTCTATATATTATATGTAAGTATTTACGAAAAAAATATTCGTTGTTTATTATCCATAGTATTATAGCTATAGGCTTCACGCTTAACTTGGGGCTAGATGGCGCTGTGTGAATGTCAGTGGATATTTAAAAAAATGTTATTATATGGTATTCGTATTCTTTAATCAGATGATTGTTAAGGGATTGCTTTTGGATTTATTGTAATGTGATGTCGTTTATGGAGAAATTAAAAGTTTATTATTATTATGTTTTCGAAATCCTTAGATTCACGGGTCAAATAGTGGCCCGGTTCTTTGGAAGGCATGTGTGGGGCCGAAGCCAACAGCACAGAGGCCCTTTTTCCAATTTTTAATCTTTTTATGTGTTACACATGGCGGATGCCATCACAGAAAGCACAATATGATACAACCCATGATGACCGCCGCCAGGTGTAAAGACTATTGCAAATATATGAAAACTACGATACCGGGCTATCGAATTGGACATTCGGCATCGGGCATTTGGACTGGATAGCTGGGTTATGGGAGAGACTACGGACGCCTGCCATTAAACTAGTCTCAAATTTAAATAGCGATATTATTATTATTGTTTAGGGATGTTTTATTCGAGGATTTTTTTAGCTTAAATGTATCTCCAGGGTCTGCTATAACAATAGCTCTCAGTGAATCTATATATTCGTAGTGAAGTGAAGACTGAATAAGATAAAAAAATGTTGAGTTTTTAAGCCTAACATTTAGTCGCCTTGGAGAATCGACTCAAGACGGTCAATTTGAATCCTCAAATATTATTTCCGTTACAGAGCTGCGTACGGACTTGTCATAGCCGGCTTTGTCACGAACTTGGTTTTGTTTCGCTTATCAAGGCTGTCTCCCTCCGGCGGTGGTATATTGTTTTCAGCCTGAATACTAAATTGAAGTGTCGGAATACTAAATAAAACGGTGGAATCGAAGTGAATTTTGTGTCTGTTGCTGTATTTTTACTTTTCCAAATTTACTATGATTATGTACTTTTCGTTTCACTAATATCAACTACACGTATTTTATGTTCTGTGTAGATTCTTATTTAGATACCTTATATAAGCGTCTAATGTCGCCTTACCTACTTATAAGCAACGAAGATATGACAGGCTAGAGTAAGCTTTACTTGAAATATACATATCTACAAACGAACAAGAGCCAGGGTATGTAATGTTTTTGATACTTAACCTCCATTATCCACATTTCATATTTATTTAAATATTTGTATATGCCCCTTACTAGTTCAGGCATCGTGTGTATGAAACACACGATGTCTTAAACTAATGAGGGAGGTCACTTCTAAATACCACATGTTAAAATATTTATATAAATAGCAACTAGACTAGATATAACGACTTCTGAGAAAACAAAAATCATTGGGCAATTATGTTAAAAAGAAGGAAATCGAGCGTCAGGACAATGATTCAAAATTAAATAAATTTTGAAACTAAAATTGATAAATAATTGAAAACCAATCAATATATCGAAAGAAAGAAAAAGAAAGAAAAAAATCTTTATTCAAATAAATCTGTTACAGATACTTTTGAATCGTCAATTGTTATTATTATCATATTTTTTGTGACTCTACCACCGGTTCGGAATAAGTAGGATCTTCGAGAAGAGCCGGCAAGAAACTCGAGTTTATTATATTTTGTAGTACAAATGACAACGAGGAAAGCCAAGTCACTAATAAATCATCAAACTTAAAACTATTAAAGTAACAGGTATATACTAAACGGAGCAATGGGCGTGAATAGATTATTCGAAATACATGTCTATCAGAATCGTATACAATGCAAGGAAGTACAATTTCCCTATCTATACGGATAAAAGACACGGTGGTTTTCATATTTATGATGTAAATCAAACCGTTTATTCACCATATAAAACACAGCATTTCCAGCCAAATACACACGTAACAGATATCTTGCGGCGTGTTTGTAAGGCGCCATTTTGTTCGCTTATCATCGCTTCCTGCGCCCGCATACTGCCTGCATTTGTCTCGGAATATTGAACAATATAAATATCCAACCCGCCCACTGTTCGATGGAACAGAAAACAAATATTGGTGTTGTTTACAAGCCTTTTTAATAAAATACAAATGTCGTTTGTTTTTATTTAACATACGAGTGTTGTAGCCATAGAAATCTTGACGTTATTAAAAGACGTTGGCGGAGATGTGTTAAATATAATGATAAATTTTCATTAATTTTGTTTATTGCTATCCATATAATATACATAACACATTTAGTACAAATATTGCAGTAAGAAGAGCAACAACAGGTAGCAGCTCAGCTTATACTCATATATGATAAAGACCACAGACATCCGAATATACAATTAGACTGGACAAGCCGCCAAGTTTATAGGCAGTCCCAGTGTCGCAATTTCTTTTCGGTTCTTACCTGTGAAAAGTTATTATATTTCTTGGTAAATTTACTGATTCATTGCGATGATGACATGTTACAATTGCACAGGATGGCATTTTGGGAAAAAACGGTAATTTCTAATATTCGTGCGTCTTGACTCATCTCACAGAGCGTAAACTGGCAGCCAGTGTATGCTCGTTGAGCTTACATTTGTCGCACTTAAAAACGCGGCTTGCCCCATCTCCTTGTATTGGGAAATCTGTGATAAAGACCATAAATACATATTTGATTGTATTCGACAAGAAAATGGTAATAGTGTTTAATGTCATCATTAATAATATCGGTGACACTATTAGTTGGGTAGGTTTTTGCGACAACTCTCATCGGCGTGAGATATCGGACCATAACAAAATTAAAATGTCTTTGCTCAATTTAAGACCTTAAAGAACACTTATTATGTAAAATGAAGCTACCACTGGTCCGGACTGATCTACTGAGAAGAATCTAATAACTCTTAGTAGTTACTCTTTCAAAACGAATGTGTTTTGTATAACCAACTTCAATTGTGAATAGCCAATGCCTCGTTCATCGTATGACCGGTTGCAAGTCATTATACCCTTTTGTCACTTTAAGATCAATTCTATACATTTTTTGCTAGATTTCATACTTTTATAAACGGTTTCAATGTTTATCATGAGCACACATTAAGCAAGCATTATGCAAATATTTGGAACGCATTTTAATGTTCCAACCATGTCTATGCATGAACATAACATAAACTTTTACTAATAGATGCTTATTTAAATTTAATTTGCGAAGGGTTACATTTTGGAACGCTTCCATCATGTGTGTCATTATTTCTTAGCCACATCCAGCAGTCGCAATAAACCTCAACGCCTAAGAGTTAGAAGTAAGCCATCTTCGTTATCCTATTTCGAAAATGAGATAATAAATCTAGGTTTGATTATAGTAAACCTTTAGGTTGAGAGTCCTTTGGTAATCCTGACACAAGTATCTGACTATCTGTTACTATAAATTTAGTTTTTGCCGCCCTACCTCAGTCACTGTCTTACCAAGAGCTGATTGTGCCAGGGACTCAAATTTGATTTAAAACGATTGCCTTTTGTAGAGTTCGGTCGCAGTTGAGCACGGTAAATTGAAGTGGAATTCTTGGAAACGGTGGCATAAAATTTAAAACAAAACTTTTGAGTTCAAAATTAATATAAAAGATAGCAATGCCCATTGAATTAGTTTTATATATTGTTTTGTGTGTGACATAAAAATGACCACTGATACTACTGTGTCTTTTTGCTAAATAAATTCAATGCATATACTGAATGGCTGTTTGAGCAGACGAGTTCTGTCATTGAGACTGCGTCTTGGCAAGCGTAGCGTAGGTCTCCCTCCGGCCCGATGGACTTACGAATAGTGAAAGGTCACAGACAAAGACTGGATAAGAAAAACGGAGGACCGGGATATCAGGTGCACAATAGATAAGACCTATGTTCAGCTGTGGACTGCGATATTTATATATGTAGTTTGTATGTGGGTTTTACGTGTCCTTGTTCATTTCAACTATAGGGAGTGGACGTAAAAAAAATACAGACGGAGTCTCGCGAATAACTAAGTGTGTCGAAATTCAAATAAACCACAAAATATTAATAAGACATTTAGCACGGATCTGTTAACAGAGCCAGAGAAAAAAGAGGTGAGGCAAAAATCGCAGTGAACAAAAGGAACCCAATCCAGAATTTACGAAAAAATATTGAACAATGCGATTCCAAATTTTTAGTACAAAACACTAAAATACAAAAAGTAAATGTCTAAATGCCATCATGGACAGCAGCTGTCATTAGGGCACACATTTTATATGTTAATGATTGTCCTTATTTTTTTATACAAAAAAGAGATGTTACATAATTGACGATCTTAAACAAAGCATGTTTGAAAGAAAAATAAATACTCTATACATACACGAAGAGGTCAAAGAAAAATAGAGTTATAACACCTAAAAACGCGAAATAAATTACCTTTCTCTTTATATTCAAGTTAAAATCTTCCTCCAATGTTCTTTCGCCATTTCGTATATAATATTTCGTCCACGCGGCGACATTTACGTGCGCCGAGAGAGCGCTCTTTGTGACGAGACGTTTTGTTGGGCGCACAATACCAAGCCACCTTCTCTAAAGTGCTACGATTCAATGGTACATTACAAAAGTTATTGTTTCTAATGTATATTGCTGGTTTATACGATTTTAGATGTTTCTCGATTTAGTCAAGGTGTTATATAATTTCTTAAATTTTATTTTTACAGACGACTCATTTGGTGTTGCGGTTGAGACGTTGACTGCTTCACCAACGGTTCCTGGTTCGATACACAGGCAGTACAAACATGAATATGTCTGTTTGTAATGGTCTGGGTGTTTTTTATGTATAATATGCATGTATTTACAAAAAAATGTATATAGTTTGTTTATCCGTTGTTTAGTACCCATAATACAGGCTTCACGCTTAACTTGGGGCTAGATGGCGCTATGTAAATGTCAGTGGATATTTATTGTTATTATTATAATAATACTCTTACTATTTTCTATTGTAGTTGTTTAACAATTCAGAGAAAGTATTTTATATTTATGTAGGGGTTCATCATCATCAGCTCATTAAACGTCCCCACCGAGGGGCACGAGCCTATCCGTATAGGGTGATTAGGCCTTAGTCGTCCACGCGGGCCCAGTGCGGATTGGACGACTTCACACACAAGCTTCGGATCTCTTCGCAGGCGTGCATGAAGGTTTCCTCACGATGTTTTCCTTCACCGTAAGAGCGTCGGATAACGTACATAAATTTTCGAAAATTCGAAAATACATTGGTACGTGTCGGGATTTGAACCTCAGCCCTCCCGGTAGGAAGGCGGCAGTCCACACCATTGAGCCACCGACGCTTTAGTATGTAGGTTAATTAGCATATTTTGTCATGTTGTTACAGGGTTGGGTTTAAGTCATAATCCAGTCACTTTTTGTTTTTTTAAGGGTGTAGGGGCTCAACTGATTGTATTTGGTACGCATGACCATGATAGAGCAGCATTGATGGAGACCAACAACTGAAAGACAGTTATTACTCTCCATCAATATCGCATTGCGCCTGTCACCTGAGACCACGGATGTAAGGTCTCTCATACCAGGCAATACCGCTAGCTATATATACTGAAGGCATAATCACCTGATTGTCCGAAAACAAAGATACTTCCATGCCTCAGAGGGACACTATCCCATGGCCTGACTCAACCTTCCGGTTATACAGGCCTAAGCACGGGAGGTGCGCGCGAAACTATGCTTACGCTATCACCGCGCGCACTTCTTCACTCCCTTCGTCCATGTGCCCACCCAATCGGTGTAGCCGCTATCTAGCTACCTCTGTTTTTCAGCCAAGGTCTTCGTTTTTCGAGTACTCCACACTTAACCTCTTCTAGGTATCACATCCTGTCTTCTTTCTTCACCTCCTCTGACGTTCTTGTCTTTCGAGCCCGCCTCGAATCTTGTACCACGCGCGCGCGAAATCCCGTAGCCGCCTGAAGTTCGCCTCCGTCCCCACGAGATCTCAGTAGTGAACCGGACCCACCTGAAGGACATCTACATTATCTAAAAGTGCCTTACGCGTCCCCGTAGAGCTCGCACTCCCATAGGACATGGTGTACGTCCTCTACTTTACTCCCACAGTAGCAGGACCCCGTGTCCGCAAGGTTCATACGGTGGAGTCTCAGAGGGACAGTTAACCAGTCTGTCTCGGCTACAATCTTAGGATAGTAGACGTGAACCCACCAAATCGTATTGGACTCGCTTGATGGGTTACGGCCCAATCTGTCTCTCAAACCTATCGCAGTCCACAGCTGGACATATGTCTCCCCCATTGCGCTAGATATCCCGGTCCTCTGCTTTTCTCATCCAGCTTCCACCAGCGACCATTCGCAAGTCGTCGGTCCATCGAGCCGGAGGGCGTCCTACGCTACGCTTGCCAAGACACGGTCTCCACTCCAGAACTCGTCTGCTCCAACGGCCATCGGTTCTGCGACATACGTGACCAGCCCACTGCCACTGCCACTTTAGCTCAATCTCACCATGGCATGTTGCTGTGTGAAGAGGCCTGGCCCTGTCGTGGGACATTATGATTGTGAGTTAATCAGTTATTTGAGTATTTTCCGACCATCTTTTAGCTGCATACAATCTATATATTTACATAAACAGTTAAATTTGTCTCTGTTAAACTGCCACTCAATATTCATGTAACACATAATCCGATAAGGAATTAATTATTTGGAACAAAGACTACGTAAGTCCTAAGCCTGAATATCGAATGAGCCGTTAAACTTTACGACCTATTAATGTGTACATTAATATTGAACATCGACAAAACATTCAATAAAACGTCGTCCTAATAATAAATTATTTCGGCCATATTTTGTATTTGCTATAAAGAAGGTTGTTACACACGACACTAAAAAAACGTACATAAAGCAAAAAGGGAGAACATCAAATGTTACCATTTTATGTTGCAAATTAAGTGAGGGTTGCCAGATTAACGATAAAGTTGGCAGTCATGCCCATGGTGAACAGAGGTCAGATAAAATATGGAAGGTTTTGGCATCGTAAAACCCAGCAGTAAATGTGTTGAGACTTTACACCAATAAACAGGCATTTATAAACATCTAGCTATAGGTTTATGAAGCTGTACCCGGGACTTTGGTGAGCCATGGTACACAAAGGACATAAATCTAAAAAATCTGTAGAATTTAAATCCTTAAGGAACACTTATGACAATCAAATGAAGCTACCACTGGTTTGGACTGTAGTTTTAACGTAAATACAAGTCACAAGACCATATTATTATTTCTTTCTCTGGTGTTGTTTAGGTGTTATAATAATAAAATTTAATTATGGCTTCGACATCCTTAAGATTCACGGACCAATATATTACTATTATTATTATTATTACAATGATTAGTCTTTAATGATTAGTGTTGTAAAAAAATTACATATCAATTAAGCCGCACAATCGGCATTTACAAATGTAAATAGCGTAAAACGATACAAAATAAATGATTAGACCAAGTTAAGCAAACAGTATTTTCATAATTGTGGAAGCTTTAATGGTATTGACCTTTTGAGACAGAAGAGGAAAATACTCTATAGAAATAGCCTTTTTCTTCACGAGGAGTAAGTGTAGTTCTAGCCTGAAACACGTGTAATGACTGTACAATATTTTAAAAAGCCTTACGAAATATGGTTTTCAACTGAGCATGCATAAGAAATGTGTCCATTAAATTAAAAGTTGATGTCACCTACATTGCATAATATAATATTATTTTTGTATCGGATTCTAAACATGCGAAATCCTTTTATTGAAAATTTTTTGGTTTTCTTTATAAAAAAATATATCTGTGCAAATATTGTGTTTAAGAAAAAACTGAGATGTGGATATCATTGAATAAGAAAAATATTCTAAAAGATGTTCTTCAAAGTAAACGACTCTGTAATAAAAACTTATATATGAATTGTATTATGTAATTCCAAAGTAATTAGTTTTAGATGCAAGATTTTCAAATCATTCAATAGGACTCTTAAAGAATTTCTCATTAAAAAAAGTTTTTATTCAGTTGATGAATATCTTAAAACCACTGTTCATAAAATATAAATAGACTGAGAAAATTGTATTTTTAAATGTATAATGAAAAATATTTAAGCTAATTAATTGTTTGCCCGAAAAGGGTCACTAAGTTGTAAGTACCATACTAAACTTAAGAACCTTTGTACACTTAGTTGCAAATAAAACATTTGAATTTGAACTTTTCGTTTTCGTCTTGATAAAGATTCATTGTGTGCGAAGCGCGGAAACGTCATTTATATTCGTAACATTTTGTCAAGTTATTAATGCTTCATTTCTAGCAATCGTGGTGTACTCTATCGTTCGATATATATACGTACTATGTACATTTATGTAGGTTCTAGTATTGCGAGCCGATGCCTACCGAGCCGCTTCCTATCTGCCGGCAAATTTATACCTTCCGCTCGATCTGCTAGCGTTGTCTACAATTGGGGCCATAGAAACAGCGGGCAAATGTTTTAAACCTATGAAGAAAGGAATCGAATATCAAGGAAACTGTGAACCAAATAAATATACATTAACATAGAAGGATGTCCTGCACATTGACAAGAGTAAAAAATGACGAAAATCTAAATTCAAATGTATCAAATAGTTACCTAGAGTAAAATAACCAAGATAATTTTTAAATACTTATAACTTTAAAAATATTTGGGAACATCGGTTTCTGTGGGGTTGATGTTACGTCTGCAATTTTTTATTATTTCATAGGAATTTTGACTATAATTACGAGTATTAATATAAAAAGTTTTTAAGATGAAGTAAATCTGAATTTCGACGTTTTATGGTATATATTGAAGATTTCGAATGCGTAAGGCACAAAAAATCCTACGTAACTTACCCGACATGTAAACTTTAAATATGTTTCTTACACTTCTTCTATCTGAAAACTTTATATTAAGATCAGTAAATAATGTAATAAATAAAAGAAAAATAAAAATTAGTAAGTCTATATAGTATATAGCTTTGAAACACCTCTTATTTCATGGCCCCACCATAACATTGTCCAATAGCGACACAACTCGACTCTTCATATTTTTATCAGCGAGCGGCTTTCTCCCGAGTAATGGATAATCAGGATGAGGGATTGGATCGTTCCCCAGTTATGGGACCGCTACAATGTTCCGCACCACATTTCAGGTAATAGCGTGCGGAAATAAATCACCTCTGAAAGTATCAAACCATACAAACTTTCATAGGGCTTAATCTGGTAGAAAAAATCCTCAGTAGAACGCAATGGCCAGGTACGAAAAAAGGTTTTGTCCCAAAAGCTGTTTTCAATCATCATCATCAGCTCATTAAACGTCTCCACGCACAAACTTTTATATATCTCTGCGCACGCCTGCGAAGAGATTCAGCGGTTGTGCGTGAGGTCGGCCAATCCGCACTGGGCCAGCGTGATGACTAAGGCCTAATTAACCTACACGGGTAGGCTCGTGCCCTTTAATGGTGACGTTTAAGGGGCTGATTAAAAATACGCACGTTGCAATAAAACGCATAAATAAAAACGGCGCGTTTTTCTGCTAAAGTTGTTCAGCCACTTTCAGCCTCATCCAACTGCCCAAAAAGCTCAAAATGTACGTACAATTGAATTGTCCCGACCGCGGTGGGTCTTCGCTTTAATTAGGCTTCCAGTAATTACGCTTTGACAGCCCACAACTATATTTACTGTGGTAGAGGCCATTTTAATTAGTCGGCTAACTTGTAAAAGAGCACGTGTAAACAAGTTTATAAGTCTTTTGAAAAGTGAGTGAATTCCAACCTGAATTGTTGAGGAATCGGCTACTTTACCAGTTTCCATTGATTAGCGTGCAGTACAAATTGCAATTTGCATTCAAGAATTATTCTTTTTACTTTGACACCATATAAATATTTACAGACAATTACACAGCGACCTCGAGCAATTCAGCAGGCAATACTAAACGACTGACAAACATTTTATGTTCTTTTATGTGAATGCGTATTAATTATACTTGTATGCTACATACAAACACTTTTTTAAATACACACACACACACACACGCACATATAAATACATGTATGTGTGTGTGTGTGTCTGTCATAGTAGTGAGTAAAAATATAAATTAATGGCTATAAAAAAATAGAAAACATACAGATACGTAAAGCAGAAATGTCTTTGCTGTTTGGTTTTGAAGATAAACAATTCAAATGCTTTCTAAAACAATCCCACTAACCCAACCATAACATTCTTTTCTAGAACTTTCTACACCAGGTATAGTTGTACGAATGAGGAAAACTTGAAAACAAATTCCGCCCACCAGCCGGCGAGCGCGTTATTAAACGGTAATAAGGGGTACGCGCAGCCTCTTGCACTAAAAAGGCCTAAGTAACTAAGTTAGTGCTAAGTGAGGGCTCGTGAGCCGACTTCCAAACTACCTTGGTACGCACTGCACTGGAGACACGGCGCGATCTTTGTAGAGACAAAGTTCTTTTTAAATCGTAAGGAGTAAGTTTCACCGTAAAATAACGGTACTTTTACGGTGAAGGTAAACATCGTGAGGAAACCTGAGCACAGCCTGCGATAAGATTCAAAAGGTATGCGTGAACTGCTTGAAGTCATGAGCCACGACAGCATCCTGACATTATAAATAATAATAGAAAAGTTAAGTGTCAGCATAGACATTCTGTAAGGGAGACTTTTGCCCTACGGAACGTATAAGCGGGAAAACACAAACACGAGTAAAAATCTTCTAACGTGAATTGGCGTATTTCAATCAATATTTAATGTTTTTAATGCTATTGGGTCGCTCTCTACGACCAAGAGACACCTTATGGAAAGTATTCTTCTCCACTCATGAACAACGGTGGCACAAGAAATGCCACCGTATTGCTTGCCTTTCAGGCAGGAATACTCTCTTTTCATTAAGGTTCCTAACTCATATTTTTCAGAAAATACCGCTGCTGGTAGGTCACTACATATTAGTAAAGTACGCAAAAGAAATTTGCGCATGAATAGAACTTTAATAAAAGCCCGCGTCGTTTCTTACGCACAGTGCGTACACCCATGCACTCGCCGGCTGCCGGCTGCAACCCGTAACTCGCTACAAGACCCGGCGGACCACTCGCATTTATATTGGCAACCGGCCCGCCCGATGTTGCATTAGCTGAGTGATTTATTCATACCTAATGCGATTCTGAGCAGCAAACATTCTAGATGATGCCGAGATGTAATAATCAGAATAATTTATTAAGCTTCAATCAGATTACGATTTTTACGGTAATCTCATTATTTCACATTTATTCGTGCCCCTCGATGGGGACGAATAAATGAGATGGTGTTGTATGAATATTAGAAATCAGTTTGCTATCTCTTCTATACGTAACCTTTTTAACAAGATATTTTGTTTTGCCTAACAGAATTACTTGTTCGATTTCATTTTTACATTATAAAAAATACCTTTTGATAACAATTTATTATTGTTACTTTACCCAAAAACGTTCAAGGCATGCCCTAAAAACACAAACTCAATTTCCTGTCATATTGAAACAACACCGTGCCACCAGCAAACATTTCTTGTTTCTGTGTATTTTTAATTTGTGGACCAAATTAGGTAGCATTTTCTTATATAAACTTTTTATGAAACGCCGTTTACCGGAAAATTTATGATCATAATATTTTGTTAAAGCAAATTTTGACCTTACATTAATTAACTTGCTATGTTTTGTTATCCGATAGCTCCTTTTTAGAAAAAATAACTGCCTAGTGAATGTACGAGTATTTTCAAGTAAAAATCTTCCACCACTGATTTCTTCATGGTACAAGTATGCTATGAGTTTCTCTTAGGAATAAGATCAGAAATGATTTTACACAATGACCTCATGCTCGTGTTTGTACAACACGTAACTAACGTTCGTAAACACCTTGAAGTCACGTACCTATAAATGGAAGCGGGAATCACGCCGCGTTATGGATTGACGTTTTAGGGTTCCGTAGCCAAATGGCAAAAAACGGAACCCTTAAAGATACGTCAAGTCTGTCTGTCTGTCCGTCCTTATGTCACACCCTTTTTTCTCCAAAACCATGAGCACCACACTATTCAAACTTTGTAAGTATATGTATTCTGTGAACCGCTATAAGGTTTTGATAAGAAACTAAAAAATTTTTTTTTTTGGTTGCTTAATCTTTGCCTGAGGACATTCGTCGTGCACCGTCTCTTGAGACTTCTAAGAGCCAAATTAAAAACCATTTCTTAAAACAAATAATCTCTTTGTGATATTTACTTTCTTTCACTTCTATTCCTGTGCTGTAGGTACTGTATCTGTCATTCCTTCTATATTATTCTGATTGTAGTTTGCTTTATCCTATCTTCCATTAGTTAGTTTATGTATTAGTTTATTACATATTATTTATTAGTTTCATCATCATCATCAGCTCATTAAACGTCCCCACCGAGGGGCACGAGCCTACCCGTATAGGGTGATTAGGCCTTAGTCGTCCACGCGGGCCCGTGCGGATTGGACGACTTCACACACAACCTTTGAAATCTCTTCGCAGGCGTGCATGAAGGTTTCCTCACGATGTTTTCCTTCACCGTAAGACGTCGGATAACGTACATATATTTTCGAAAATTCGAAAATACATTGGTACGTGTCGGGATTTGAACCTCAGCCCTCCCGGTAGGAAGGCGACAGTCCACACCACTGAGCCACCGACGCTCTCTATTTATTTATTAGTTTATTCAATAATTATTTATGTAGTAGTGTGTATTTAGTATATGTACTTTTATGTTAATTATTATGTAGTTATTTAGAATACCGTTTTTACCCGTTTTGCACTAGCCAGCTTACCATTTCGCATTGTTCTTTCATCCAAAGGTTGCCTGGAAGAAATTGCTACCTAAGCAATAAGGCCGCCGATGTTGTACTTGTTTTTTTTCTTCTGATATCTGATGTTATTGTATAATTTTTTATGTGCAATAAAGTATTTTTATCTTATCTTATCTAAATGATACTGAAGTTTCTAATATATTTTTTTATAAATTTAATAGTTTGGGTTGCTTATTAAGTGATACTGAGGATTCTAATATTTTTTTTATAAATCAATAGTTTGCGCGAGAGACACTTTCAAAGTTGAAAATAGTGTGTGCACCCTCTAATTTCTAAAGTATAATATATGAGATGACTATTACCATAAAATTTAACAACGAAATTAAGTTTGAATGATAATTGGTCTGTTAGTTTTTTATTATTTTTCATAAACGCTGTAGTAGGTGCCTAAGTAAATAAAAATATTTTATTTTATGTTACTTGCTGCTGCGAATTCCTCCACGGGCGAGACCGACTCGCGCTTGGTCATTTTTTAAATATTCATGAACGCTTTAGTTTTAAAACCTTGTTAACTTTGCACCAGTTTGCATTGGGAAATTGAGAGTGCAATTTTATTGGGCAGTTTTATTTATGTTTGTGTATTTTGTTGATAGACGATTTTCCGTATTTATTTTGGGACCGACTGAGCAAATCTTCAATAAATAACGTTTCCATGAGAATATTTTTTTCGCAGTTTTTTTAAATCTTCTATAGACGGATACTTGACCGCCAACTCACCTGATGGTAAGTGATGTGGCCGAGGATGGATCATGCCCGTTTAGAAACAGCCTATTCACTCTTGCCTTGAAGACGGTCAGGTTGTAACCCTCGGGGAACACACAAGGAGGCAACGAGTTCCATTCCTTTGCGGAGTATTCTAAATAACTATATTTTTTGAATCGACCAATCCACGCTGGGCCCGCGTGGAATACTAAAGCCTATCCAGGATACTGATAGGCTCATGCCCGTCAGTGTGGTCGTGTAATGGGCTGATGACGCGGAATAAAGACGGATGATGATGATATTTCAAAAATCTTAAACCAATAATCTTAAATGGGATGACGCAATAGTTTAGTAGCATTGTTGGCTCATTGGTGTGGATTGTTGCCTTCTGTTCTGGAGAGTGGAGGTTCAATGTCAATGTTATTTCGAATTTTCGGAATTATATGTACGTTTATCTGATGCTCTTACTAGTAAGGAAAACATCGAGAGGAAACCAGCGCATACCTACGAAGAAATTCAAAGGTTATGTGTGATTTCGGCCAATCCGCTCTAGCCTACGTGCACGATTAAGGTCTATAAACCCTGTACGGGTAGGCTCGTGCCCCTCGGTGGGGACGTTATAATGAGTTGATGATGAAGATATGAATTTATACAAATACTATTTGAATAGAGCAAACTACTTTCTGCGTAAAATACACGATAATATTAAATCGTATGTATATACTTTGGAGTAGTTTGGAAATAAGTGTTGACATAAAGATATAACGATGGGAAAGCTTTAAGATCCCATTTGAATTATTGCTACTATTAGCAACTATTACTATATATACTATTTACTCGTAAAATCAACTTTATAATTTCCATAGTTGCTTCAATGTAACAGTACTTAGTTAATATGAAAGCCATTAAAACCATACGATCCGTTATGCATTCAGTAAAACAAGTGTCGGTTAAGAGCCCTCTGCGCTCCCCATTTATCCAGCTTGAAAAGAGATATAAAAGTAAAACATATTTCAACTTGGCTCGATGTCGTAGTTGCTGACGCGTTATGTAGACGATCACAAAAGTCAAGCATCCATCGGAATGGTTTGTCTTTAGATGGATGACCGGAAAATATTATCTCGAGTTTCTTTGTTTTTTTCACAGCGCCATCTAGTCCCAAACTATGCATTAGCCTATAATATGGATACTATACAACGGATAAACATAATTATATATATTTTTTAAATCATAATATGTGTATATACATAGAAATACCCAGTCTACATTCGCCTTGCCTCGCTGGCAAGAATGAAACAATGACATGTTTATTTCTGTCATCATCATCATCATCAGCTCATTAAACGTCCCCACCGAGGGGCACGAGCCTTCCCGTATAGGGTGATTAGGCCTTAGTCGTCCACGCGGGCCCAGTGCGGATTGGACGACTTCACGCACAACCTTTGAATTTCTTCGCAGGCGTGCATGAAGGTTTCCTCACGATTTTTTCCTTCACCGTAAGAGCGTCGGATAACGTATATATATTTTCGAAAATTCGAAAACACATTGGTACGTGGCGGGATTTGAACCTCGGCCCTCCCGGTAGGAAGGCGACAGTCCTCACCATTGAGCCACCGACGCTCTGTTTATTTCTGTGACATAGTACAATAATTTCAACACTTAAGTAATGTAAGGTTAGGTTACAACTTGTTAGCCAGCGACGTTATCTGAATTAGATCAAACAATTACTTGCAACTTGCGTAAAGTGTATCATGAAATTCCTGCCGACTTTAACTAATGACAGATTCGGATCTGGTCTGCCGTAACCGAATTGAGTCGCTTCGTAAATCACACGCCCCGTTGACTCTTAGCTTTACTGAGGATGTAACGGGTTTAAATAATGATTTACTGTATTGTTCTGTTAATAGAGAAGTTCGTAAACTAAAGTCAAGGAATGAAGTAATGAAGGGAAGTGGAATCCTACCTACTGTTGAATAGAAGAAGTACATATTTTCAGTAATTTTCCTACATTGTTTATATATTTAAAGAGCCTCTTGCTTAAATGGTCGGCAAGGCATCTTGTAGTTTTCTTTTCTGATTTAAATGTTATTGACAAAGTAATTGATATGAGCTTCTGCAAAGTGCCCTTTATCCAAAGTAAAGCCGTAATATAGATGAGCAAATACACAGATTGCAATAATAATAATAATAATAAAATCATTTTATTGCTCATCTTGACATACGATACAATAACAAAAACAAACATATTACAAAACATGATTAAAATATAAGCATACATAAAAAAATAAATTGCAATTTGATGGTTGAGCAAAAGGGGATGACTCAGCTTGAACTGACGCAAGACAGCGGTCCTACGCAGCGCTGATTTTCATCCGCCCCATCATCTCTCAATATCTTCAATGTGTTCTGTAAATAGAGCCCTTTCAACTCGGCAATGTCAGGTCCTTTGTAAATGTATTGTTACGAATTGACGTAATGAAAATGTCATTAAATATGGCGGCTAATATGTGACGTCAGTCCACAGACAGTCCATAGAGTATGACATGCGAATTGTCAAATAGCAAAGAGTCTAGTATGTTCTAGATAATTCGCGAACTATGTAGAATGACGTCGACGCTTCGAGCTCAGCGGGCGGACAGGTATATAAGGCGGACCGACGGGTGCGCCGGGAGTCTTGTGTTCTACTCAAGAGCGAACGAAGAGCGAAATACCTGCGACTACAAGGAAGAAGCGAGTGATACAGCGATATCTAAGGGATGGTCGAGTGTGATATAACAGTGTGAAGAGTTAACGTGTGATTATTACGTGTGTGTGCGGAAAGTGTTGTGTTATAGTGTGCAGTGTTAATTTCGGATTTTAGTGCGTGCGTTAATTGATTAATTAGTACGAGTGTAAGTGTAGTGTTGTGTGTGATTAATATTGTTTAATTAATAAAGTGTGTTACCGTGTTATTCTTCGTGTTTGGCAATAATTTATCCGGAACTCCCAGCTCGTAACAGTATTTAAGGGCTAACAGATAATTTCAAAGAGTTGAGATAAGATGGAATCGGGAAAACTTTGTCTTCTTTAAATTAATATTACTAACGCAGGTCACTGTTCGGTATGTAATGTTTTTTCCATCATAGAAAATGTTTGAAATCGGTAGTAGTTTTTGAATTTATTCATCACAAATATACACTCAAAAAATACAAAATTTTCCTATTTATAAAATAAAATAATAATAATAATAATAATAATGCGTTTATTTGTAAGACACAGGTAAGTAAAAATGTTTTACAGTTGGTAAGTGTCATATTAGCGGATGTAACACCATGTCTTGCCATTAACAGGCGTACAAATGTTTAAAAAAAAAAAAAAATAATTACAATTTTTAATACATTATAAATTTAATTGTGTTGGGATTTATTGTATTCAGGTATGTACCACTACTGAATTTATGTCATACAACTTGAATGTCAAACTTATACAAAAGGCCAAAAAAAAAAAATTACAATAAGAAATGTCAAACTAAATAAGAAATGTCGAAATATACCTTTTTTATAATAACATTAAATATATCCTACACTGAATAAATTAAAACATTAAATAATTATTTCATTAAAAATTATAACATTAAATAGTTATTACATTTAACACAAACCACATTCAAAGTTGGTCTGTTAAAAACTCCGTCAGCGTATGCTTTTTTTGTTAAAAGTGATAGTAATTCCTTTCGAAATAAATTGCCATTCTTATTTTTTAAATCTATAGGCAATTGTTAAAATTTTTTGGGCCATGCAGAAAATGCTATTACTTTAAGGAAGTCTTTGCAACAGGTGCTTTTTAGCTTGCTTCCATGACGCCGGCTTTGTATAGATATTGTTATTGCTGTCAAAGACGGACTCTTTTGGTGAATTTCGCCCGTACTTTCTACCATCAAAATCTGAAAAATGATCCAAGATGGAAACTACTTCTTAGATCACTAAGGTTTTATGAGCAGCTTCTTTGACTCGACCCTTATGCAATGGATATAAACTTTGGAATTAAATTTGCGGAGGAATAAATCCACAGATATAGGAATACAATAAATCTAAACCTAAAGAGTAGAAGTATCTGTAACAGTAACTCAGTCTCTTAGATTATTCCAATAAATAAATTGGAGCTTAGACTCCGAGTTTAACGTTAACTCTAATATTTACTTTTGTGTTAAGTATACCTACATTTCTGGTATTTTTTCTACTTGTATTCAACGACAGAATTCATCGATTATTATTTTATTAATTTCCTTTGTTTTAATACATAATACAGTAACTACTGATTTAAAGGTATTCAATTCATAAAATCTTTGACTAATATTACCATAATATTACTTGATGTCGCGTATTCAGGCCCTTTAAATTGAAGTCCAAATTATAATTTATTCAAAATTACGATTGAATATTGTTGGTGAGTTGAAATTTCTGGAACGGATCACTGAGATAATGATTTTCAGAATAGGTGATCATTGTACATGTCATCTTATAAATAGTTTTGTTTAACTAGGTAAAAAAGGCAAGGTTTCATAAAAATCTTTGGTTCCAGTCCTAAAACTACCTCAACCTAAGTTTGTTTTGAAAATTGGCATTTTTCCTTAGCACACATTTTCAATTACAAGTTAAATGGTGTTCTTTAAATTCGTTCCTTGGACTCTTTTGTGTAACTTATGAGAGCTTTAACTTAAATTCAAGAAACGATAACGTTATTGGCACATATCTTTATATGTTAACGGAAGTATGGAGTCGTCAAAAAGCAATTCACAAGATTATCAGTTATCACCAAGGATACACCAGGAAGGGAATGGAATTCTGTTGGAATTTATCGGAAAAATAAATGTGCTTGTGAGCTGTGAATATGTCCAGATAACATTCAATCGAAGATTCCTACGTATTGAATAATATTTTACATCTCAATTTTTTACCTTTATTTATGGATTTATTCGAAACTGTATGTGCGCTATCCGACGCCCTTACGGTAAAAGAAAACATCATGAGGAGACCTGCGCACGGATGCAACCTTCGGTTATGCGTGAAGTCGGCCAATCCTCGCTGGGCCTGCGTGGATGACAAAGGTTACATTACTACCCGTAATGTACCAGCTCGTGTCCTTCGGTGGGGATGTTTAATGAGCCGATGATATATATTATTATGTTCCTTATAATTAAAAGAGTAGTTGTTTTATCAATTCTGTTTTAAGAACATTTGGGCAAGTGGTCTTGATGTAACATTCGGAAAACAATGTAAGTGCAATGATTTTGAGTGAAAGATTTTGATACTTTGGGTTCAACATGTTCATGACCACATAGTAGTATAATAAATTTAAAACGCTAGATTCCCCTATTTTTCTAACTCCAAAACCAGCCATCGGAAATTGCAGAGCCTTACAATTTTTTTGGACGGCACCAAACTGGACATAGGGAAAAAATCCAATAAAAATTAATTCCCGAAAACGTGAATACGCTCTGGCCAAAATCCAAAAGTTTATATTTTAAACTCGCTGTCCAGGAGGCTGAGTGATTTATTGTTTTAAAGTTGAATTACTTTTATATTGATTTAAAGCCTTTGTGCGTTAGATTTTGCTTCAAATGTATTGGTTATCGTATATACCATGCAAGTGTGTCGTGTGGACCATCGCAAAAGTCAATCAGCTATCGCAATGGTTGATAAAGCGTCGGTGGCTCAATGGTGTGGACTATTGCCTTCCTATCGGGAGGGCGCAGGTTCAAATTCCGCCACGTAACAATGTGTTTTCAAATTTTCGAAATTATATGCACCCGACGCTCTCACGGTGAATGAAAAATCGTGAGGAAACCAGCGCACGCCTGCGAAGAGATTCAAAGGTAGTGCATGAAGTCGACCAATCCGCACTGGGCCCGCGTAGATGACTACGGGCTACCCTTTACGGGTAGGCTCGTGCCCCTCGGTGGGGACATTTAATGAGCTGGTGATGATGAATGGTCGATAGTTGATTGGGTGCCCGAAAAAAATATCTCGAGTGCCCCCATGCATTGAATACACCTTTGTGTGTATTCAGTGCGGCGTTGATGGAGAATAATAACTTTCCATCAGTTGTTGGTCTCGATGACGCTCTGTCATAGACAAGCGTATCACTTACCATCAGGTGAGCGTCTTGACAGTTCTATACACTTGGTAACCTAACAAAAAAGGCAGAGATCGCGGGTAGTATCTCGAATGTCGTCCATGTAACGGTAGAAGCGTAGTCCAACTACATTCAGATAGACCGATGATCTGGCCAAGGCGGCGGGTAAACGATTAATTTAAAATCCAAAATAGATTGTTGACCTTATATATCCGATAATGACCTGATGCAATGACTGACTATTACGACTTCAATTGATTGTTAAGAACTTCCTTTCTGCTATGCCATCGAGTCCTAGAGCAAATAAATTTATATTCACAGTAAATACTAATAATAATGATTTATTTAAAACCTATTATCATTTAATTCATCCAACAAGGTTCACAGGAAGGTGTCAGTAGCTTACCTTTTGTCGAAGAAATTTCAAAGTGAAAAGGGGCTAAATAATTAAATCTACTTTGTTGTAAAATAAACAATCCCTTTATCCAAGCTCGGTCCGGCAGGTATTTAAAACCCATCGTAGTCGTCATCGACGCCTGCAGCCATTTCCAATTAATGAATGGGTTGGAACCCGATATTAATAGAAAACGATCCTTTAGCTTTGTAAACAAATTAATCGTGTCTAGGGGAATGATTGTTTACCAATTTGGAAGGTATTCGATGTTGTGTTAAAATAAATGTAACGAGTTTGTTCGAATATGGATAAACGTTGCCATTCCTTACTTCAACAAATTCTACTTATCAGTAAATATGTACGGTTTGGCGGTTTATTTACTTTCTTCAGATCAGAAACTAAATATTCGCATCACCTCCACGACAGTAACCAATCAATCAATCGTTTATTGCTTTTCCACAATGTTTAGAAGGTGACAATTTGTCATATAGGTACATTATGGACCCTGTCGGGCACAGCAACTTAGGAGAGAGGAGGGCATTTAACACTCTAACGTAACGAAACGGCGAAGCGGTATATATTTACTAGTATGTAGAATTTGTTGAAGTAAGGATCGGTAGAGTTAGGTCGTGTAGATTCAGAAGCTTGGCTCTACATGACTAATATCTTTTTCACAGCACAAACCCTATGTGGTCGTCTTGGTAACATTTAACATGAAATATTTTTGGTGGGATAGAATATAGTTAGATTCTATTCAACCTATCGCAGTCCACTGCTGGACATAGGTCTTCTCCATTTTGCGCCAGATATCCCGGTCCTCCGCTTTTCTCATCCAGCCTCCACCAGCGACCTTTCGCAAGTCGTCGGTCCATCGGGCTGGAGGTCATCTACGCTACGCTTGCCGAGACGCGGTCTCCACTCCAGAACTCATCTGCTCCAACGGCCATCGGTTCTGCGACATACGTGACCAGCCCACTGCCACTTCAACTTGCTGATCCGGCGGGCTATGTCGGTATGTGGTTTTCTTCTCTTATCTTATCTTAGGATAGAATATGCTCTCTGCCAATTGGCTTTAGTTTCGAATTCTGATAGCCAATAACAGACGGTCGTAACACCTCGCTGCTGTATCTCGCAAATCTGCACCAATTAATTAAAACTTGTCTCTAGACTCTAGTACAATAAAGCTGATTCAAATCTACATTGCCACCGCAACTTCAGAGATCAATTTCCAGATAGTTGTGTTGTACATGGAGTTACTTAGAAAGTGGGCTTGAGGCTTAATGCCTTTATGTTTATTGGACTAACCCGGTTTATGTTTAACCTTTAATTACGTTTAACTTGTATATGGTTAAAGTTTTTAACTAAACATTAGAGAGATCGTGCGTATGGTTAGATTTTTTTTGCTTGTTCACTTTAATGACGACCTATTTGGTGTAATTGAGAAGTCGGCTATTACACCAAGGGTTCCGGGTTCAATATCCGGGCAGCACAAACATTTGTATGCATGAGTTTACCCTTTGTATTACATTCAACTTGTCAAGGCAGTGGTTACCGTTCAAATAAATGTAATATTATCGTTAATTGATTAAACGTGTCTAGAGGAATGATCCCCAATGACGCCTTAAGGCGTCAGACACAATAGATTTTCCATTGTGACTGGATTCCGAGCGTTCAATGGGTTAACATAACCGTAATAGATTTTTATGAACATAACTAGCAAAGGTATTATTTTAACAACTTGATATTTGAATTTCTTTTCAATTCCCAGCAGTAAGAGTTCAATTTTCTAAAACAATCCAATATATTTTTTCTGTAAAACATTGCTCCATTTTAAAATTACGTAACCGCGTTTCCTTTTATTATTGAGGTACGTGTCAAATTAACTGTAATGGCTCGTCGTCACTAAGGCCCTGTCAGAAAACCAGCGCTGCCGTGCATTTTTTTCTCATATAAATTTGTTTACTTCTGCCACCAGCGCACGCCAGCACGTGCTGAGACGGGGTCCTTTTGACCACTCGATGTTACATTTGTTATTATGTATGTGTATTTATATATTAACCTGTGATCTGTGTAACTACTTTCTTCTTTTATTTATATAGTCTCCTGTATTGTAATGTTTAATTTAGGCGTGTAACGATAAGTGTAATATTTGGGTTAGTTCAATAAATATTTTTTCTTTCTTTCTTTCTTCAAATTGCAAATGTAGTTCTAATTTGGTAATTTAATATATTAGTAGTAGTAGGTAAATTTTATTGTCAACTTATGGACAAACGTTTGGTACTCCGAAAGAACTACAAGTGCGTTTCCAAACATAAAACATTAGCCAAGTACGAGTCGGACTTCCCCCTGTAGGGTTCCGTAGCCGCAAGTGACATAACATAAAATAATTATTATTTACTAGCTGACCCGACAGACTTCGTCCTGTCAGAAAAATTTGTAATGTAGCAGTGTTTTGTTCCTACCTTTTTTATATTCTTTGCAAAAATTATCCTGAACAGAACCGTCACCCTGGTAATAATTCGGTGTGAATTAAAAATAATTAAATAAACACTATAAGCATTTAAAAGTAAGTAATTTTAATGAACTTTATATAAAAATAGCAATAAGGCTCAAATTGATTCTACGTTTTAGTTAGAAAACGTTTGTATGTGAAAATGAAAAGGGCTGTTTTTAGGGTTTTCCCGGCAATTATTCGATTTTTTCTCGCCGTAAGAACCATCCTTGGACTTCAACGAACATTTAAAAAAATAATTGGCCAAATTGGTCCAGGCGTTGTTGAGTTATGCGCTTACCAACACATTTCGCGATTCATTTTATATTATAGATT
>PQWD01001568.1:63445-184796 GCA_019425675.1 Leucinodes orbonalis | reverse complement strand
AAAACATTCGATGGCTTGTTTGTTCGTTAGTGTATTTAGAGATTACAGATATATACTGATTTAACAATAGTCGTTGTCCAGCCTTGTGCTTTGGTCAAATGATTTCAGAGTTGAGCATCAACAACACATAAAATGTACGAGACTACGACTATTTAAATGTTATCTATGTCTCAAGCGCTAACTGGGACATATATAAGATCATCATCATCAGCTCATTAAACGTCCCCACCGAGGGGCACGAGCCTACCCGTATAGGGTGTATAGGCCGTAGTCGTCCACGCGGGCCCAGTGCGGGTCCAATCCGCACTGGGCCCGCGTGGACGACTTCACACACAACCTTCGAATCTCTTCGCAGGCGTGCATGAAAGTTTCCTCACGATGTTTTCCTTCACCGTAAGAGCGTCGGATAACGTACATATATTTTTCGAATTCGAAAATACATTGGTACGTGACGGGATTTGAACCTCAGCCCTCCCGGTAGGAAGGCGACAGTCCACATCACTGAGCCACCGATATATAGTAACAAAACTATCTACATAGACCTGCATATTCGCAATCATCGGATCATCTTTTCAGGATATTGCACTCTACATACATTTTAGTTAATATTGACGTCATCATTAAGGATGTTGTAAATTGATAATACCTATACGACAATAATGCTCATTATTATCAAAGATATAACATGATGGGTTTCATGGTTATGAAACAATGACATACGTTTTAGCGAGGCACCTTTTACCGATACAAGCCTACAAAAATCCCTTAATGCTCGTCGCAAACTTGTATTCTATGTAGAAACATGTCACAACCCAATTATTTGTACATTTCCTTTAAGAATCTTATTTTGTTCGGGAGTCATTATTTATAAAATCCTTTCGTAACATAAAATGTCTCAAACTTCTCAGATACTTTGGAATTCAGGAGTTATTGTCAAAGTATAAGTCTGATATCAATATCAAACTTTGAGTTGGATTTGTGATACGAGCAACGAAGGTAAGTGATAATATCGTTTATGTATTTGGGTTATATGAGAGAGAGGTAAGCTTACAATTTATTGCACCTTAACAAATAAAGGGACTAAACTTTGGTTTCATTACGCCAGTTAAAAAAAGCATATTTTAAAAGTAATTTATATTTGTTTGGGATACATCGTTCAAAACATAACAGACTAAACAGTAATTCATTTGCAAGCATAAATTATGCATTGTTTTGAATTTCATGGTTTTACGTAGGCACTGTGTAGTCCATGGGCCAAACAAACACGTGTTGACAAATAGATATATTTTGAAGACGTATGTCGTAGGGATAGGGTTTGTACTCGTATTACATTCAACAGGCCGTTATACCGTTTTGGGATATATTATAGGGACTGAGCGGATGACTTGCAGCTATTCCCCAGTTACATAAATTATTATTAATATGCAACTTGAAGGCCGTACACACATATATACCACATCATTAACAGTAAATGTATCCATCTATAAATACTATATGACGACTAGTGATCATTGCACAAAAAATGGCCAAGCGCGAGTCGGATTCGCCCGTGGAGGGGTTTTGCCATTTGGCTACGGAACCCTAAAAACTAATTTTTTGAATTAAATCGCATAGGTAAACAATTATTGTTTACGCAATTTCAACCGTAAAATTAGTGTTGATACAATAGCTGCTACGCTAATGTCACTCAAGAAGTGTCCGCGGCAAAACTCTGCGTCGTTTGGGCAGAATATTCATTTAGTTTCACTTGTCATAATGACATAGAGCGTGCTCGTGTACTTTTTTATTTTGAACCATTTCAGTGACGCAAGGTTAAGGAACCTAAACTAAGGTCAAAATTTAAATGAAAAGTTTTATGTTATTAATATATACGTATGTGTAGTGCGGTTCGAACATTTTTTAGTTTACGTCGCTTCGTGATTGTGCATCGAGTTAGTTTATTGTTTATCTAAGTAGATAGACAAACGAGCATACCGTTCCCTGATATATGACCTGATAAGCGATACCGTTAAACATGCACACTCGTAACTCTAAAGGAGCAACAAGTGCGTTGCCTTCAATATATACCAAACAATTACGCACAAAATACAAAACAATTCCCGAGTTTTCCGCAAAAACTTGAGTGAAACATAAACACGAGGTCGAACGTGTTAACATGGTCATTTTGCTTTAACTTCACTAATAAATTCATAACGTAAACATTAAAAGGGCACAATTCCCTTAACGTTGTCACTTAAACAAAAAATAAGACGTGGCTTCTATACCCTGTGGTACTAAAAATAAAGGTTAAGTTAGAATACGTTAATAAAGTTGCGCTTGTATGTCAAATAAACAGTTTGACACGTTCCATAGAAGCTTCGACGTGGCAAGAATTTTCAAACAAAGGTCAGTTAATAGCCCAGAGATTTCTCTGTGGGACCGCCAGTTTATCTCGAAATGCTTACAAAGGACCGTCTTTGTATTGTATTGTCATTGAAACTGGTCCTCAGCCGGTGGATCTGTGGGCGATTCTGTTCACTACACGTTTCTTGAATTAATTTAATTTAAGTACCTATCTGAGATAGCGTACGTTCAACCACTTAACTGCGCATTTATTTTAAAACTAGCTTTTGCGTGTGACTTCGTCCGCGTGGCATAGTTACTTTGGCCTAACGCGCTCTTTAACCCGCTACTTCGTTTATATAGGTGAGTTAAAACTGCGATATCTCATAAGATATTTATTTAAATTGAATGATGTGAAGGGCAATTTGGTTTAAAATGAAATACTTGTGATAAATAAAGTATTTATTTGGATAAGGATTGATATCATATTTTATATCATATTTTCGCAAAATGATGCATTATTTTAGATTTGTTTTTAGCAAAAAATATGTTATAGGGAGCTAACCTTAAAAGATAGACATATGCTGTTGCGGACTTTTTTGTAGACCTTTAAAAGGGTAACAATACTCTTATACATGACTTTTGCGAAACTTTAACCGTTTACGCAGCGTACGCAGCGGAATCTCCAAGTAAGAAAATTTCCCCCCGGATTTTGAAACATTCTTTATTGCTGCTCCGCTTCTATTGCTTGTAGCATGATGATATATAGCCCAGAA
Organism: Leucinodes orbonalis; assembly: GCA_019425675.1. NCBI lineage: Eukaryota > Metazoa > Arthropoda > Insecta > Lepidoptera > Crambidae > Leucinodes > Leucinodes orbonalis. Next base: position 181,698 of record PQWD01001568.1, on the reverse strand, counting down.
TTTTTCAAATCGGACCAGTAGTTCCTGAGATTAGCGCGTTCAAACAAACAAACAAACAAACTCTTCAGCTTTATAATATTAATAAAGATTGAAGACTAACTTAGGGTCTCGCTTTTAGTAAAAGTTTAGTTATTATGATACTATATATTATATAATATTTTAGTAGCATTTATTACAGTAACAATTTTTTTTACTAGTTTCATCTACGAGTACGTAAGCCGTTGTCGATAAGGGTAGTAAAATATTTACTATGGATCCAAAAATTTTCATTATTTTCTCAAATAAAGAGCTGCAATTATATGTTCCTAGTGATGCACATAAATTAACTATATTAATATATGTTCTTTAAATAACACGATCCCGTAGTCAATTTCTTTTTGACTCGATTTATGACCATCATAAGCGTCGGTGGCTCATTGGTGGACCGTTACCTTCCGATATGGAGGGCGAAGGTTCAAAGCCCGCCGCGTACAAATTTCATTTCGACTTTTCGAAATTATATGCAGGAAACCATCATGAGAAAACCTGCGCACGCCTATGAAGAGATCCAAAGTTTGTGCGTGAAGTCGTCCAATCCGCAATGAGGTTCGCGTACGACTAAGACTAAAAGAGTATTCACCCTTTACGGGTAGGCTCGTGCCTCTCGGTGGGGACGTTGAATGAGATGATGATGATTATCATCATGCTATATTTTAGCATTATCACAATTTCCTTAAATATAAATATAGAACGTTAAAATTGTTATGTAAGTATTATCCGTTGTTTAGAACCCATATACAGGCCTATGCTTAGTTTGGGGCTAGATGGCGCTATGTGTATGTCAACGGATTTTATTTATTGAATAACAAATGCAAACGGTATTTATCTATATGAAACATGACAGAATTGAGACAAGGCTTATCGTATAATACGGCTTTAACGCGTTGAGATAGCTGCTGCAATCTCTGGCATCGCGTTTTTGTGGAAGCATGTACAAGAATCAAATATATACTTAAACGATATCGAACTTAAAGTAATTTCGATTTGATTAAGAAAAAAAATTTAAAGCTTTGCTAAAAATAACAACCTTTTATCACATGCATAACATGAAATACAGTCAACCAGCTTTCGGCATATATCGTTTTACCATTTGAACTGCGGGCTATAGGTTAGACATTATTGACTCTATACCTTGAAATGTAAGTTCAACTATAATATCCATTTTCTAAGGGAATAAAGGCCTTGGTATTGTTCTGAATATGGTAAAGGTAAAGCCAGTGTTGACTACGTCATTGGTATATAAATCAAAGGTCAACGAGATGGATCGAGGGCCGATGACTTGCATCGCCCGGCCTAATGAGAGTATCATTTGGATACCTCTTGAGATAGGAAATCCCGACTTATGCAAGCTGAAAGTCCGACCATAACTTTACCTCATATAACAAGAGGATGAAAGGTATATAAAGTGTTGTCATTTATCTTAATATTCCGTTTTAACAGAAGGTAATACGCTGGGTTAATGTGCGTAATAAATGTTTGTGAAAATTTTTTTGTAATTGATTGATTATCATTTGTATTAACTATGATTACACATTCAGAGACTATGTGAATTTCTTTATTATCTTTAATTAGGTTAGGCTCTACTGTAAAGTTAACGGTTTTTATAAAGATGCCAGGGTATATTGACTACGATTACAAAATAATCATAAATTTAGACATAATTTCACTGTTTTAAATATCCAAATATCCAGGTGATACATCAATTTATGTGATTCATTATTGGATATAATTTCACTCAATCTTGCTTTGTACAAGTTATTGAAAAGTATGGTTGATAAATTTAAAAGGTATTCAAATTAAGTCCGATTCATTGGATTTTTCCGCTTGCCCTACTTTCTTATTAATACCTCCCTGTTTTATTTCTTAAGATTACCTACTAACTTCGAATTTTGCGGAGTAAGAGAGATTGAGAAATATATGAACATTTTTCGGTCATGCTTAGGAAAAATATAATAATAATTTAATATTATAAATGTAAAAGTGTGTTTGTTTGTCCGTCTTTCACAGCAAAACGAAAGGCGAATAGACGTAACTTTCCAGTTAAAAATAGTTGAAGGGATGGAGAGTGACATATGCTGTTTTTTGTCAATTCTATCCCACCACTTCACTCAAATAGGAGGTGGAATTTTTAAATGGACCATGCCTTAATTTTAAGCTAAAACCTAGTATGTAGACAATTTGTCACTAACAAATAAATCGTGCATTATTTTTTGGAAATCGGTTCCCAAAGCCATAAATAAGGGGGTGAAATATATATATGAAACTTTTAGCAATTGTCAAAGTTGGAAACTAAAAATCGATGGAAAGACGTATGATATCATCTATATAGCATAAACTCAACATCATTATCAGCTCATTAAACTTTACCACCGAGGGGCATGAGCCTACCCGTAAAGGATGTATAGGCATTGGTTGTTCACGCAAGCCCAATGCAGATTGGCAGACTTTACGCACAACCTTTGAATCACATTGATACGAGTCGGGATTTAAACCTGCGCCCTCCAGGTCGGAAAGCAACACTCCACACCAGTGAGCCACCGACGCGTAAAATAATAGTCTGGTTTCGTCACCAGGATAGGTGTACATACTACCACTACTGATGCAGAAGTGGCACTAATGAAACATATTTTTGAGGCGTGGGAAAATAAGCAAGATGCTATAGGAATATTCTGCGATCTATCGAAGGCATTCAATTGCGTTAACTATAACACTCTCCTCATGAAGTTGAAGCATTACGGTGTCGATAAGGACGCACTTAAATTAATACAATCATATTTAACGAATAGAGTCCAAAACGTACATGTCGGAGAAACAAGTTCCAGCGGAGCCCTTTTATTGATGGGCTTTCCTCAGGGCTCAATATTGGGACCTTTGTTATTCTTAATTCATATAAACGATCTACGGTATTATACTCAAAACCTATGTGAAAGTCTATTATTTGTGGATGATACATCTCTTATTTTAACGTGGATAGACAAAAAGAAACTTTTGACGACGTAAATACTACACTTTCTCAGGTATTACATTGGTTTACGACCAATGAAATATGATGTAAGGGAGATAAGAAGTCTCACTGATATTGAGACTGCAAGACTTGTGTATTTTAGCTATTTTCACAGCGTTATGTCTTATGGTCTACTTTTGTGGGGGTCTGCTGCTGATCTACAAACAATTTTTGTATTGCAGAAAAGAGCCATCCGTGCCATATACGGCCTTAAGTCATGTGACTCACTAAGGGAATTATTTAAACAAATAAGTATTTTAACATTACCGTCTCAGTACATTCTAGACTGCGTCATCTATGTACACAAACTTTTACATGTATTTTTTAAAAAGTCAGATAATCATAGTTTGAACACTAGGAACAAACACAAACTTGCCGTTCCAAATCTCAGATTGCATAGGTCGGGACTCATTTGTGGGATTAAGCATTAAAATATTTAATAAGCTACCACAAAATGTCATTGATTTACCCCTGCATAAGTTTAAGTCTCATGTAAAGTCGATTTTAATAAAAAAAAGCTTACTATAGTATTGAAGATTATATAAATGATAAAAACTCATGGACATGTTGATCTTCACGCCTGCACTACTTTTGTTTTTTTGTTATCATCTATTTAAATTTATATAATACTTAACTGCATAATAGTACTTTTGAAGAATATTATATTTTTACCAATACTTAATATGATAAAAATTGTAAATATAATTTGCTGTATATAATTATTTTGATTACAAATGATTCTGTATTTAACACATTTTTTTGAAAAGAGTAACTACTGAGTTCCTTGCTGGTTTCTTCTCAGTGGAAAACTACCTCCCGAACCAGTGGTAGCTTCATTTGACATTCATAAGTGTTATTTAAGGACCTAAACTGAATAAACACTTTTCATTTTCATTTACCTTGGACAAAAGTCGTAAACACCCAAAAATCAGCATTGGATCCCCGTGATGAGTTACGCCCAATTCCGTACAGTCAGCTTGTCCACCAAAGAGTGTCTACATAGGCTTTGATTGATTTTTTGTTTATGAGTGTAAGAAAAGTACATGATTCCATTATTATTGGGTAATACGTAACATGCTAACTAAACCTCTAGTGAAATCACAAGGCAGATATAAAATCAAACCTACACGCCCTAAGATCACTATATTCACATGATCACAAAAGTACGTAGTTTTGTCACCGAAAGCTCGATTCGTATGATAATTTAATGGTGACTCCGTCGAAAATATGTGTAAAAGTGCAGATTACAGATGCGGGGTCGTGTAATGATAACAATATACAAACCGCTGAACTCTCGTTAGTATAATACAGCGATTACTGAGATTCAACGAGCCTTAGAAGGATCGGGGAGGGTCTACTTGTTGCACGCGACGCCAATCCATAGACAATTCTCGCTTTTTTTTAAAATTTGTTTTAAGAATTGCTGTATATTTTTTATTTCTAAATGACCACGACCTAAATGATACACGATATAGAAAAATATATGTTCAAATAAAAAAATGGACATCGCAAGATCAGTAGCAGAACAAACAGTAGTTAACCCTTTAACCGCCGGATATATCTTACAAAAACAATAGATTTTCCATTTGGTCTTTGGAATCCTGGCAGTTAAACAAGAAAGACAGTCCCTAAATGTTAATAGTTAAATGCATAAAACGTACGAACCAAGATAAAATAAGTAAGTAACATTAAAAATTGATTCTATAACTGTCATGAATGTTATGATTTTAGACACAAAGGAATTTAAAATGCTTCATTGTTTTATATGTAGTCGGTTCTCATGAGCTCATAAATAGTTGACAAACACCACATTCATAATCATAAGTGTTTTGTAAGGACCTAAACTGAATAAACTTTTTCATTTTCATTGAATGGTTTAGGTGATTAATGTAATAATGAACTTAGTCCATATTCGAAATAAGAAGAATTAAAAATACATATTGTATCAAACATTTACTCGTATAACAACTAATATCATGCTTACACAAACAAATGTATAAGTTAATTCACCGGCCATAAATCAGGAAACCTATTGTTATGGAGAATTGTTTACCATCGCGTCAAGGTAAATTTCCAAGTAGAAGTGAGATCTTGTACATAAGCCTCTAGATACATAAAAGAAGCAATAGAACGCCAAGCTAACCGTGACTTTTCATTCATTTTTTTCTGACGGGCGATACGGGAATGAGAAAAACGCAGAGCTCTGATAGATTTGTAACCGGCTGTGCGACTGCCTGGGTTGCCAGTGGAAATATTCCAAGTATTAAAGTTACAGTTCAGGGGGAAAAATAAAATTTGGTCAATCTAAACACGAAGTATTTAACACCTATAAGCATTTTGTTTTTTCTTATATAATATTGTAAAGTAAACAGGACGAATAGTTCGCTTACCTGATAATCAGTACAATGCTTGCCCATAACAGGAGGAGTATTGAAAGAAACCAATAACTATTGATAGTAATAAGTTTCCATCACCATTCCCCTGCGCCCATCATCTGAGATAACAGATGTTAGATCTGTTCTCCTTTAGCATCCTCTTCTCAAAATACCGGTGTAAATAACAAATAGTATAAATAAATTGTAAAGCTAACAGAGAACATACCAAACATTGGTCTCATAGTTTATCCTCATTAATAACTCTATCTTAAATTACTGCAATACCTTGTAAAAGCAAATACTTTCAACATATCATTAATAATCCATACTTCCTATATTCACATTCTTCACAACACAACGCATTCTTAAATCTGTAGTTGAATAGATTTAAGAATGCGTTGAGAGATAAAAAGAGAGATTGGTAATCATCTCTTTGACAAAAAGAGATTTTTTTTGTCAAAGAGATGATTATCAATTAGCATCAAAATGCTGGACGGGCAATTGGCAAATGAGGGACTGTCTTTCTTTGTTATGGACTTTTTTCTTTCTCTGAACATTTTGGTTTCAACTTAATAAAATTAGGTCAGTAAACGAAAGCATAACGTAATATACAAGACAGTGCTTCGATATTTTACAGTTACTACTAAGCTGGTTCTAAATGACTGGCTTTATTTCTCGTTGTGAGATACTTTGAGTTTTTGTTTCATAATTCCTAAATAAGCAATCAAATAAACCGCTTCTGTTGGTAATCGTCCAAACGAATAATTCCTGTCAAAATTTTAAGTGCGTCAGCAAACCTGTTGGTACATGCTGTGTGATGTATTCTGCATAACATCGAAAAAATCTCAGTTAACAGGTAAAACAGTAACGTAATACTATAGTATTTATATTATCTGTGGTAATACGTTACAAAACCCTTAAAGATGTATATATATGTAGAGCCAAAAACCAGGATTGTTCATTATGATTGTAGTAAATATAGTACATTACTACTTTTATTAGTACATGAAAAGTACAAATTGTGCGCTGGCAACACCGAACACTGGTTAGAAGTCGTGACTCTCTCCCGATAAACACGGGAAACGTTTACTCCGATCGCTTTGTTTCCCGAGCAATTTGCCATGGCCACCCGTTGAGATATGCCTTAGCAAATACCTCCGCCATCTTTTTGTCGCATTACGCAGTTTCATGAACAAAATGACATCGGACCTATTGGCCAACCTGAATATATAATCTGGAGACTTGTTTCCTTAGTTTTAGTAAAATGTATAGAATAATAATTATGTTTTTCGCAAGGGAACGCAAGTTAGCAAATTTTTTTGATGATCCTGAAGACGTCCCATAACCATTGGTCGTTATAGCAGGTGGTAGTTTTAGAATTGAAATCGTTTCTTGGCATGGGTAACGTAAGATTGTTATTATTTACAATTTCATCTAAATAGGAATCACTTTAACGATACGCAAAGATCCATTTCTGTTTTTAATACAGCTACAATATTTTTGAAAAAACATATCGAATTTTATGCCATTTCTCTACCAACACCGACAGAGAATTCATTATCAGCACGAGGAGATTACCTTTCCCCTTATATTATTTTTTACATAATTCATAAATATAATGCAAACAAGATCGGAATTGGGTAATAGTCTCACCAAACACAATTTCGGACAAAGTAATGAGAAAAGGAATGGACCCTGATAAGGATACAGAGATCTTATCTTTTAGATCAAGAAATAAATTTTATCAAGTAGNAAGCTGAAAGTCGACCATACTTTACTCATATAACAAGAGGATGAAAGGTATATAAAGTGTGTCATTTATCTTAATATTCCGTTTTAACAGAAGGTAATTCGCTGGGTTAATGTACGTAATAAATGTTTGTGAACATTTTTTTGTAATTGATTGATGATTATAGTATGATTACACATTCAGAGACTATGTGATTTCTTTATTATCTTTAATTAGGTTAGGCTCTACTGTAAAGTTAACGGTTTTATAAAGATGCCAGGGTATATTGACTACGATTACAAATAATCATAAATTAGACATAATTCACTGTTTTAAATATCCAAATATCCAGTGATACATCAATTTATGTGATTCATTATTGGATATAATTTCACTCAATCTTGCTTTGTACAAGTTATTGAAAAGTATGGTTGATAAATTTAAAAGGTATTCAAATTAAGTCCGATTCATTGGATTTTTCCGCTTGCCCTACTTTCTTATTAATACCTCCCTGTTTTATTTAAGATTACCTACTAACTTCAATTGCGGAGTGAGATTGAGAAAATATGAACATTTTTGGGTCATGCTTAGGAAATATAATAATAATTTAATATTATAAATGAAAAAGTGTGTATGTTTGTCCGTCTTTCACAGCAAAACGAAAGGCGAATAGATGTAACTTTCCAGTTAAAAATAGTTGAAGGGATGGAGAGTGACATATGCTGTTTTTGTCAATTCTATCCCACCACTTCACTCAAATAGGAGGTGGAATTTTTAAATGGACCATGCCTTAATTTTAAGCTAAAACCTAGTATGTAGACAATTTGTCACTAACAAATAAATCGTGCATTATTTTTTGGAAATCGGTTCCCAAAGCCATAAATAAGGGGTGAAATATATATGAAACTTTTAGCAATTGTCAAAGTTGGAAACTAAAAATCGATGGAAAGACGTATGATATCATCTATATAGCATAAACTCAACATCATTATCAGCTCATTAAACTTTACCACCGAGGGGCATGAGCCTACCCGTAAAGGATGTATAGGCATTGGTTGTTCACGCAAGCCCAATGCAGATTGGCAGACTTTACGCACAACCTTTGAATCACATTGATACGAGTCGGGATTTAAACCTGCGCCCTCCAGGTCGGAAAGCAACACTCCACACCAGTGAGCCACCGACGCGTAAAATAGTCTGGTTTCGTCACCAGGATAGGTGTACATACTACCACTACTGATGCAGAAGTGGCACTAATGAAACATATTTTTGAGGCGTGGGAAAATAAGCAAGATGCTATAGGAATATTCTGCGATCTATCGAAGGCATTCAATTGCGTTAACTATAACACTCTCCTCATGAAGTTGAAGCATTACGGTGTCGATAAGGACGCACTTAAATTAATACAATCATATTTAACGAATAGAGTCCAAACGTACATGTCGGAGAAACAAGTTCCAGCGGAGCCCTTTTATTGATGGGCTTTCCTCAGGGCTCAATATTGGGACCTTTGTTATTCTTAATTCATATAAACGATCTACGGTTTTATACTCAAAACCTATGTGAAAGTCTATTATTTGTGGATGATACATCTCTTATTTTAACGTGGATAAACAAAAAGAAACTTTTGACGACGTAAATACTACACTTTCTCAGTATTACATTGGTTTACGACCAATGAAATATGATGTAAGGGAGATAAGAAGTCTCACTGATATTGAGACTGCAAGACTTGTGTATTTTAGCTATTTTCACAGCGTTATGTCTTATGGTCTACTTTTGTGGGGGTCTGCTGCTGATCTACAAACAATTTTTGTATTGCAGAAAAGAGCCATCCGTGCCATATACGGCCTTAAGTCATGTGACTCACTAAGGAATTATTTAAACAAATAAGTATTACATTAGACTGCGTCATCTATGTACACAAACTTTTACATGTATTTTTTAAAAAGTCAGATAATCATAGTTTGAACACTAGGAACAAACACAAACTTGCCGTTCCAAATCTCAGATTGCATAGGGGTCGGGACTCATTTGTGGATTAAGCATTAAAATATTTAATAAGCTACCACAAAATGTCATTGATTTACCCCTGCATAAGTTTAAGTCTCATGTAAAGTCGATTTTAATAAAAAAAAAGCTTACTATAGTATTGAAGATTATATAAATGATAAAAACTCATGGACATGTTGATCTTCACGCCTGCACTACTTTTGTTTTTTTTTCATGTATTTAAATTTATATAATACTTAACTGCATAATAGTACTTTTGAAGAATATTATATTTTTACCAATACTTAATATGATAAAAATTGTAAATATAATTTGCTGTATACAATTATTTTGATTACAAATGATTCTGTATTTAACACATTTTTTGAAAAGAGTAACTACTGAGTTCCTTGCTGGTTTCTTCTCAGTGGAAAACTACCTCCCGAACCAGTGGTAGCTTCATTTGACATTCATAAGTGTTCTTTAAGGACCTAAACTGAATAAACACTTTTCATTTTCATTTACCTTGGACAAAAGTCGTAAACACCCAAAAATCAGCATTGGATCCCCGTGATGAGTTACGGCCCAATTCCATACAGTCAGCTTGTCCACCAAAGAGTGTCTACATAGGCTTTGATTGATTTTTTGTTTATGAGTGTAAGAAAAGTACATGATTCCATTATTATTGGGTAATACGTAACATGCTAACTAAACCTCTAGTGAAATCACAAGGCAGATATAAAATCAAACCTACACGCCCTAAGATCACTATATTCACATGATCACAAAAGTACGTAGTTTTGTCACCGAAAGCTCGATTCGTATGATAATTTAATGGTGACTCCGTCGAAATATGTGTAAAAGTGCAGATTACAGATGCGGGGTCGTGTAATGATAACAATACAAACCGCTGAACTCTCGTTAGTATAATACAGCGATTACTGAGATTCAACGAGCCTTAGAAGGATCGGGGAGGGTCTACTTGTTGCACGCGACGCCAATCCATAGACAATTCTCGCTTTTTTTTAAATTTGTTTTAAGAATTGCTGTATATTTTTTATTTCTAAATGACCACGACCTAAATGATACACGATATAGAAAAATATATGTTCAAATAAAAAATGGATATCGCAAGATCAGTAGCAGAACAAACAGTAGTTAACCCTTTAACCGCCGGATATATCTTACAAAAACAATAGATTTTCCATTTGGTCTTTGGAATCCTGGCAGTTAAACAAGAAAGACAGTCCCTAAATGTTAATAGTTAAATGCATAAAACGTACGAACCAAGATAAAATAAGTAAGTAACATTAAAAATTGATTCTATAACTGTCATGAATGTTATGATTTTAGACACAAAGGAATTTAAAATGCTTCATTGTTTTATATGTAGTCGGTTCTCATGAGCTCATAAATAGTTGACAAACACCACATTCATAATCATAAGTGTTTTGTAAGGACCTAAACTGAATAAACTTTTTCATTTTCATTGAATGGTTTAGGTAATGTAATAATGAACTTAGTCCATATTCGAAATAAGAAGAATTAAAAATATTGTATCAAACATTTACTCGTATAACAACTAATATCATGCTTACACAAACAAATGTATAAGTTAATTCACCGGCCATAAATCAGGAAACCTATTGTTATGGAGAATTGTTTACCATCGCGTCAAGGTAAATTTCCAAGTAGAAGTGAGATCTTGTACATAAGCCTCTAGATACATAAAAGAAGCAATAGAACGCCAAGCTAACCGTGACTTTTCATTCTTTTTTTTCTGACGAGGGCGATACGGGAATGAGAAAATTACGCAGAGCTCTGATAGATTTGTAACCGGCTGTGACGACTGCCTGGGTTGCCAGTGGAAATATTCCAAGTATTAAAGTTACAGTTCAGTGGAAAAAATAAAATTTGGTCAATCTAAACACGAAGTATTTAACACCTATAAGCATTTTGTTTTTTCTTATATAATATTGTAAAGTAAACAGGACGAATAGTTCGCTTACCTGATAATCAGTACAATGCTTGCCCATAACAGGAGGAGTATTGAAAGAAACCAATAACTATTGATAGTAATAAGTTTCCATCACCATTCCCCTGCGCCCATCATCTGAGATAACAGATGTCAGATCTGTTCTCCTCTAGCATCCTCTTCTCAAAATACCGGTGTAAATAACAAATAGTATAAATAAATTGTAAAGCTAACAGAGAACATACCAAACATTAAATAAATAAAATAATATCTTCTGACAATCACACAGCGCCATCTAGCCCCAAGTTAAGCGTAAAGCCTGTATTATGGGTACTAAACAACGGATAAACATACATGTATACATTTTTTTTTTGTAATACATACATATATACATAGAAAACACCCAGACCATTACAAACAGACATGTTCATGCACACAAATGTTTGTACTGCCCGGGGATCGAACCCGGAACCCTTAGTGTTGCGGCGACCTCTCAACGCAACACCAAATGGGTCGTCAACATTGGTCTCATAGTTTATTCTCATTAATAACTCTATCTTAAATTACTGCAAATACCTTGTAAAAGCAAAACTTTCAACATATCATTAATAATCCATACTTCCTATATTCACATTCTTCACAACACAACGCATTCTTAAATCTGTAGTTGAATGAGATATTTTTTGTCAAAGAGATGATTATCAATTAGCATCAAAATGCTGGACGGGCAATTGGCAAATGAGGGACTGTCTTTCTTTTTTATGGACTTTTTACTTTCTCTGAACATTTTGGTTAACTTAATAAAATTAGGTCAGTAAACAAAAGCATAACGTAATGTACAAGACAGTGCTTCGATATTTTACAGTTACTACTAAGCTGGTTCTAAATGACTGGCTTTATTTCTCGTTTTGAGATACTTTGAGTTTTTGTTTCATAATTCCTAAATAAGCAATCAAATAAACCGCTTCTGTTGGTAATCGTCCAAACGAATAATTCCTGTCAAAATTTTAAGTGCGTCAGCAAACCTGTTGGTACATGCTGCGTGATGTATTCTGCATAACATCGAACAAATCTCAGTTAACAGGTAAAACAGTAACGTAATACTATAGTATTTATATTATCTGTGGTAATACGTTACAAAACCCTTAAAGATGTATATATATGTAGAGCCAAAAACCAGGATTGTTCATTATGATTGTAGTAAATATAGTACATTACTACTTTTATTAGTACATGAAAAGTACAAATTGTGCGCTGGCAACACCGAACACTGGTTAGAAGTCGTGACTCTCTCCGATAAACACGGGAAACGTTACTCCGATCGCTTTGTTTCCCGAGCAATTTGCCATGGCCACCCGTTTGAGATATGCCTTAGCAAATACTCCGCCATCTTTTGTCGCATTACGCAGTTTTCATGAACAAAATGACATCGGACCTATTGGCCAACCTGAATATATAATCTAGAGACTTGTTTCCTTAGTTTTAGTAAAATGTATAGAATAATAATTATGTTTTTCGCAAGGGAACGCAAGTTAGCAAATTTTTTTGATGATCCTGAAGGACGTCCCATAACCATTGGTCGTTATAGCAGGTGGTAGTTTTAGAATTGAAATCGTTTCTTGCATGGGTAACCGTAAGATTGTTATTGTTACAAATTTCATCTAAATAGGAATCACTTTAACGATACGCAAAGATCCATTTCTGTTTTTAATACAGCTACAATATATTTTGAAAAAACATATCGAATTTTATGCCATTTCTCTACCAACACCGACAGAGAATTTATTATCAGCCACGAGGAGATTACCTTTCCCCTTATATTATTTTTTACATAATTCATAAATATAATGCAAACAAGATCGGAATTGGGTAATAGTCTCACCAAACACAATTTCGGACAAAGTAATGAGAAAAGAATGGACCTGATAAGGATACCAGAGATCTTATCTTTTAGATCAAGAAATAAATTTATCAAGTAGGTATTTATGCTTTAGGGGGCAAACGAGCAACAGCTTATCTGATGTTCAATGATCCTACCACTCATGTACATTTGCAATACCGGAGGGCATAGAAATACGTTGCCGGCCTAAAGGGCCTACATAATATGAATACACTCTTTTTTCGAGGACGCCAGGTCGTATCGCTCAGAAAATATTGCACAAAGTAAAGACTGCAAAGTATAACTTGCTTTAGACGGAAAATATAGCAAGATTTCTCCGTTTTCTCGACGCCATAGGTAATTCGAATGCACAAACTTTCACAACTTCAAGACGGGGAGTTCATTGCGCAACAGGTTTGCAACAACCAAAACTATATAGGAAGTCGTATGAATGATTTATAAGTAAATGTTTTGCAACAATCGAGAATCAAACTCAATGTTTTTTATTCCGGGAGAATGTGAGAAACATGTGACACGAAGACAAGTAAGCTAGGTTTGGAAATGTCGGTAGGTTTGAAAAACTAGGCGATTGAGAGCCAGGCGCTAATGGATACGCTGAAACGCAAAAGGATAGACTTCTCTTACTTGTGACAGAGATTTAAGGGTAGATTTCTGAAGGTATGTACAAAAGCAGCAAAACTTTTGGGATAGCGACTTTAATCTGAATAGTAAGACTGATAATGAAGCAATGACTGCGACAGTGTGATATGAACAGTTAGAAACCACAACACTTCCCAAAGTTCCTTGGCGTCTTACAAGTTACAAAGTCCAATATTTACTGTTTATTACTTCGATTAGAAATCCTTTATTGAATAAAAAATAAAATTTCTTTAATAAACTTAATTAATTGTCATTTTTTAATTATTTTTAATATGTCATTTTATGCCTATAATATTTTCCAAGACAGGGAAATCAACGTAGAAGTCTACACGAAAGGGGCATAGTTACAATGTTTTATAAAAGTTTACTAAAACCAAAACCGTCTGTCTAGAATTTATTGCTCAAAAGATGCTGCATTATTTCAAATTATTTATTACATTTACATCATTATAGATTAAAGTAAAAGTAACAGCATCAATTTTCTTTAAAAAAAACATCGGACCTGAGATAGTTGTTTAGGACATATTTGAATAAAGACAGAAATATATCTGTTGATGTCAGGTCACGTTTGAACACAATAACGCGTTAATCCTTTCAATATAAGGAATAATTTACATTCAAAACCTTATTTTATGCTTACAGTGCCTGAAATCTGTCTGAGTTCATCATTGTTTGCATTATTCTACCACATTATCAGTTTAATATCCCACTACTGGAAACAGGCCTTAACCACACCAATGCGGATTGGTAGATGCAAAGTTGTAAACGACTACTAACTATCCGACCATATATATTACAGCCAAGCTAACGGCTTAACTTGCCTTCCATAGTACGGAATCATCTTCCTTTCGGTTTCAGATTTGAGGTGATTCAGCCTGCAATTTTCTAACTGGAAAAGTAGCACAAAGTCACTTTCACTATGTGGCCCCCATGGGATTCGAACCTACGACCCCTGGATCACTCAACGATCAATTTGGCCACTGAACCACGTAGGTAGTTAGTTTGACATGTTTATTGAACCGTCGTATAGCGATTGATATGAAACCATAACTTTGATAAATCAAACCCGAACAAACATTTGTGGAATATTGATGACGAATTGTGTTTATCTAAGGCAAAATATGCATAGTCATATTCCCGGGGATAGTCTACCTAAAAAGTTGATTGAAAAAAGTACCATTAAAATGTATAACATATCAAGCTATGGGATGATTACTTCTTATTGTGTTAAGTAATTAGCAAGTTACACGTGGACTTCATTCCAAACAAATTAATTTCATCTTAACGTATTAAATATCCGTCTATCATCGTCGCTGTACTCTAATTAAACACCATCTTTAAAGGCACAAGGAGGATGACATCACAAATGTGATTCACAGAGTCTAAGGGCATTTATCAAACGACTCAACGGTGCTGATCCCTTAAGTCGGCTTCATTTAAAGCTACAACGTTTATAGCATTAAGATGGAGAATTACCTAAATGGATGTCGCCGGAAAAATTAATGGCGAAAATAACGCGACGACGGCACTTTCGCTAACAAATTGTTCTAACCCCACCTGTAACTGAGCATTTCCAATGTACTCGTGATTATAATCCGTCGTTGACTTATTTAGAAACGAGAGGTTTAATAGCGTCATTTATACGACAGATTGCCATAAGTCGTTTAACTTTGCTAAATGGTAGGCTTTGAATAATTTTCAACGCTTTTTCGACGTGGTCTTGTGGTCTGGATTTAGGGGTTTGAGGTTTAAGTTAAGAGTTCGATACTTTCCCCATTATTTCAGGTTGCACCGGATTGTAAGAAAATAGAGATTAAATTAATCCAAGCTTCGGTGTGCAAGTTAAATTCCGGCTGCCAATATGGCGGTTTCCTCCAAAAAGCGTGAGAACTCCGTTTTACTCTAATTTCATTAATCTGATTACATTCACTGGATAATAAGTACAAGAATATTTGAAACTATGTTACCAATCAAACACATAGCCCACCTGCTATTAAATGGTAATTAACTCCTATCAATATATGAAACACCTAACGAGTACAAAAATGTTCAGTCACCGACCCTTCAGCTCGTGAGACATCATCATCAGCTCATAAACGATGCTCACACAGTTGTACCAAAAAACGTTTCCGTCACAAGAAATATACAAAGATTTATGTACTTACGCAGAAAAACTTATACACGGACTTTCTCAGATTATTGGGTTTTTACTTGACATATTATAATACACAGAAACGGCACTTTGTGACGCCAGTAAACGGGTTTTCTGCTCTCAGACAAAGTAAACACTTTTTGGTAAAAAGTAAATGTAGGTATAGATTATCCTCACATTCACCTAGACGGACAATTCGCATAAGTAGGTGTCAATAATATTATGTCCAATAGGTAAAAAGCAAATTAGTTTTAATCTGACTATTAGGTCTGTTCGCTTAGGAGCATAAAGAAGATCAAAGGAAAAGAGAAAAATGTTTAATTGACATAAATCATCTAGATCTCCAAAAACAATCGCGTATTTGATATTTTCACAAATTGTATAAACGGTTTTATTTTTTATATGACATCGTTTTTGTAATCATACCGCTATTTTTATATCATTGCTAGCTTGCACATGCTTCTAGACATTTTGAATTATTATTATTTTTTGCAACAAAATAGCATAACCATATATAATTTAAATTAACTCAACATTTGACTACTGAGACTGTATTTTTTGTTGTAAGTATATTGCATTAAGTTCACTAAAGACTTACTTAAAATGGATAGAAAGGTACCTGTTTAAAGATCAACATTGTAACGTTAATTGTATCTACTAATAAACTCATCTGCAAGTATTTAAGTCACCAAACGAAGGAGTTTCATTCGGATGAGAATTACCACAGCAAGCTCAATACGATTACCCTAATCTCATTGCACAATGTTCGTTGCGAAGCCTCTAATCCTTAAATCTGTAATATCCTTGAACAACTTGTCGATTTAAACCAAAACGATTCATCAAGTTAAGAAGGAAAAACATTATGAAATTAAGCAATCTTTCTAACTACAGTATTATTTGAGTATCATTTATTCACTTTCAACTGAAAAAGTGTTTGAAAAACCTTAAATCAATTTTCGTGTGTCGGACTAATCTTCTTACAAGTTGTTTGCCAGAATAATAACAATAATAAGCTTATTTCTCACCGTAAAACACAAGTTTACAAACATAATTTCTGAACATTGTTGCTGTGTCAAAGAATGCTTTAGGTTAGCTTGGTATTTTATTCTTTATACGACGAAGAAGTCCTACTAATTTTACATTAAAAAGGTTTCTCCATATATTTTCATAGCAGCATCACAATGAATACACAATATCAGTTAGCTATGGTAGCATGACCTAAAAGTTCATATGTTACGAGACGTATGCGTTTGACGTAACCTCTTAAACCTGTACTTACACTGAACCCTCAAATTCAATGCTACAAAGGCCAATTTGGAGATTTTTCTATTGAAATCAAAATCTTCAGAAAACGGCGGAGTAGAAAAGGATATCAGGTTTTATAGTAGATAGAAAAAAGTACTTATAGAAAACTAAATTTTCATTGCTATCGTAGCTGCTTTAGGATTTTTTTTTACAAATCTATACTAACATATAAAGCTGAAGAGTTTGTTTGTTTGTTTGAACGCGCTAATCTCAGGAACTACTGGTTCGATTTGAACAATTATTTCAGTGTTAGATAGCTTATTTATCGAGGAAGGCTATAGGCTATATATCATCACGCTACAAGCAATAGAAGCGGAGCAGCAATGAATAATGTTTCAAAATCGGGGGTATTTTTTCATACTTGAAGCTTCCGCTGCGTACGCTGAGTTAACGGTTAAAGTTTCACAAAAGTCATGTATAAAGTATTGTTCTCCTATTAAAGGTCTACAAAAAAGTCCGCGACAGCATATGTCTATCTTTTAAGGTTAGCCCTTTGACCCGAAACCTTTATAGTTGGGCGGAGGATTCCTATATATATATATATATATGTCTTATTATCCAAATAATTATAATTTAAATGAAGTGGTACCGTGTTATCCCGAATTTAATGCGAGCGAAGCCGCGGGCAAAAGCTAGTCAACAATATTTTGACTAGCGTTGTAGAAAATAGTCCAAATATTCTCAACTCTCAAAAGAAGTTTCTCCAGCGCCAACATTAAGTACATACCACCTAGGGTTTCGTGGGAATCGCAGGAGTTAAATATATATTATAATTATCGACACAGGAAATAAATTCAGCTTACCACACATTCATGATGGTGGTATTGCTTGGGGGGTCATTTTTTCAGCTCATCCCCCATATGGTGATCAGGGACCTTTTTATTATTTTGTTTAGGGGTCAGTATTAAGTTGCAGTGGGCAATTCACAATTAGCGGCTAATAGATAATTATGATGAATTCGTTCGTAGTTTTACGAATTAAGATACATTTTTGAAATATTCTACCAAAATGGCTTTAAAAAAAATATATGTTTAATTTTTTCTTTCAGGAATAGTCTACTATCATTTGAAAATTCTGCTATTAATTACTTAAAAAATTTTCGATGTTATCTGTTTTCGTTGGTTTATTCCAAAAAAGAGTCTACTATATAGAGGGTAATTATTCAGATAATTCAACATTAGTTATTAGATGAAAGTTTGCCACCATTATCTTAAACCAAAGATTGATTGTAACCTATTAATCAGTCTATACCGAAGAAACTAACTGTCTGTAACTTTACTCAATTACTGTACTCTAGTAATATTCTACGGAGATAACAACAGAAAGAACAGTGCTTAAGATAATTGCGATGTTTAGTTTTTCATCCAAAAGAAAAGAAACTCATTAGTTAGGTATCTCCCTAACATTTGAGAACAAAGTAACGTTCAATAAATATCAGATCTACGTAACTCAGATATTATGTGAAAGAGTCCCTAAAAGTGTTACATCAATTTAACTTTACTTTTGTTAATAATTTCAAGAAAAAGGCATACATAATTAATTATTCAGAACTCGCCTACATAAATTTCAGAAAATAATATGTGTAAGAAACACACGATCTTGGAAATAAAGATGAATTAACCCTCCTAATGGAGGGTATACAATAATTTGTATACGAATGGATTACGAATTTTTGATAGATATAGATACAAGTATTTGATTGACAAAGCATTTAATAAACGGTGATATATTGTTTGATAGATAACTTTTCAATTGAAAATTATGACACTTGTGTACCATATAATATACTTACCAAGTTCGTAAAAATATTTAAATCTAGCCTATGAACATAGGGAATTCGCTCAAAGAAGATTCTAAGCACATCGCTAGCGAAGCGATAGGTTTGAAGCTAAGTTTCTGGATTCTATTGAAATAGAAACTAGGGTAAGGTTTTAAAACTGATAGAGCCAACATCAGCAGCAAATGTACCTAAGCATTACTATACTATAATATCATTTTCAAAACGAGCGTTTGCTTTTCTTGTACTTCTGACTACACTGTTGTCTCTAGTTCTAGTAAGGGCATGGCACTGAGGCTTTCTGTATTCAATAACTTAATCATTACAAAATAGTATGATCTATGAAATCGAAAGCAGATCCAGTGTATATAACGTTTATACCTGACAGCTATTTGGACTCGACTAAGTTTTATTCATACCTCTATGTTCAACTAAATGCATTCCATATTCATTCCAAAGACAGCACCCATCTGACATGAGTAGTAATGAAAAGCAAGCTTGAAAAAGATATTTTCAGGCAAAAAACTATATTAAAACTCAATTCGATACTCAAAACATTCAATAAATTAAAATTACATTTCATTACTAGTGATAGACTCGATACGATCGTATTTATCGTTGTATAATACCCATAATACAGGTTCATGCTTACTTGGGCAGATGGCGCTATGTGAATGTCGTGAATGTTAATTTTATTTTTATATCGTTTTAATGTATAAAGCTAAGCAATTCTAAACTCTTTAACTACAGCTAGCTAAGGTTTATTCAGCTTTATTTCTGAAAACCATCATAAATAAGATTACAATATAAATCATCAAATTTTAAAACATGTTCGTTATCTATTAACACAATTGCATTGTGATTTGAAAAAGAAATATATTATATTAATCTACTTGAATTTGAAAAATGATTGCCTTGGTAATGACTCTAATAGATAATTTAATCGAAACAATTTTCTCAGATAAGCAACTTTTTTTGTATGATAAAATTGTATATGTACAATCCATATCTGTGAAATTTCTTAGTATTCTTTCTAATAACTATTCAAATGCAACTCTTTAACATTCGAAGAGATGGAGGAGAAATTGCCATTTTTGTTTCACTTCATATATATCAAACAGCTTAACAATCACAAAGTTATATGCAAAAGAGGTTCCATTCACGTAAATAGACGTCAATATTCAAGTATACTAAACCAGAGTACTTGAAATGCAATCTTGACACGTCATTGCAAATAGTAAACACGTTTACAGTGGTTCAAAGCAAGGCTGGAGTTCAGACAGAAAGCAACCCAGAATTTCTGATTTCCAACAGATACTCATGTGGGTTACATTTCTTGGGACATTGCCCAACATACTATTCGCGTAACATGGATACGAAAGTTTCTGTGTATGTGTTTCAATAGGCTAGCACATTACAGTTGGGAAATTATAAGTATTGTTACGAGCTGGGGGTTCGGATAAATTTTACCAAACACGAAGAATAACACGCGTAACACTTTATTAATTGACCAATATTAAATCACTTAGTCAGACATCGAACTTTAGTGAGATACTTACAATAAAATATAGAGTATTACTTCAAAGCGGAGCGCAACGGGGATTTTGCCAACAACAATTAATGCGTGCAAAAAACTTGCATTTAATTAAACTAAATTACAAGTACAACAGACTGATTTAGGAACAGACTCCTACAGAGAAGAACAAGTAGCAGCGCTTTATACTGTACAGTGATCATCATCAACCGTAAATTGTGTATAGGCTTAGTCGTCCAAGCGGGCCCAGTGCGGCTTACCGATTTCACGCCAACCTTTGAATTTCTTCGCAGGCGTGCGCTGGTTTCCTCACGAACATCGGATTCACAAACATAAAGTTTCGAAAATTCGGAAAGACATGGTACGTAGTGGTATTTGAACCTGTGCCCTCCACTAAGTAACTCGTTCCGCCGTTATAACCCGCTGTTTTCAAATGTACTCGTATAATGCACACAAAGCCGGATGCAACTATGAGCACACAAATTCATATTCAAGTTGATTTTGAACAATTGAAGACCATCACCATTGCAGTTTATACGTCCACTGCTAAACTAAGAGCTCCTCTTATGCCTACGAAGCCGACCGATCCCACCGGCTTCCCGCCACCTTAACCAAATCATTGGTCTACTACTACACTAAACTCTGCCACTTTTATTTACAAATCCTATCCTATCTAAGGTCTGAATGCATAACAAAGAATACAAGCGTACTTGTAAAATACAAGAAGAATTAATCAGACTAATGCTCTATAAGTATTTCTGGAAAACGAGAGTTAAAGGATTTTCAGTATGCTTTACTTTAAAAGCACTTGCCGAAGAACTCTTCGTAAAAGTTAAAAGTCTTTCACTTGCAAAGCACATAAAAACGAAAAAGAAAGATTTTGCCGCGGTTAGGAAGGGAAATTGCAGTCTCAACCACAGATTAAATAATAATTAAGGTTATGGAAAGTTTAATTTTATTGGACTGTGAGTTTGGTTTAATTTACTTTATAACTTTTAAGAGCAGAAGATGTTTTTGTTAAGTTGATAGAAAATAACCCAGAATAGGTTTTAGGCTACTGTGGGGTGTCATAATTTTTTTTTTTCAAATATCCACCCCCAAACCCTTCCAATAGGGGAGGAAGTATCATATCCAAATTTTCGCAGTTTTAAAAGTAGGTTTTATTGAAACTTGGTATGTTGATAGAAGGTTACCTAGAATTGGTTTTAGGTTACTTTTTGTCCCGTTTTAATCCCCCACTTTCCTTAAATGGGGGTTGGAAGTTAGTATGGAACATTCCGCAATTTTGTAGTACGATGCTGAAATTTGGTATGCGGACTATTTGTCAGAAACGAAAAATATGCCAAATAATAAATCTTGAATATTTAAGTTTTTGCAATCGAGTCGGACTCGCCGTGGAGGGTTCCGCAGCAGCAAGTAACATAAAAATCATCAATCATCATCATTTTTCAAGACCTACACATTGATACGTGTGGGTATGATGCATAAAAATTTCGAGTGCAGTTCAATGTATGGGGAACCTTAAAATATATTAATTTCTTCAAGTTTCATGTCGAAATCTTATAGTGGTTCACAGAACACATAATTATACTTACTAAGTTTGAATAGTATAGTACTAATAGTTTCGAAGAAAAAAGTGTGACATAC
This sequence comes from Leucinodes orbonalis, assembly GCA_019425675.1. NCBI lineage: Eukaryota > Metazoa > Arthropoda > Insecta > Lepidoptera > Crambidae > Leucinodes > Leucinodes orbonalis. The sequence goes on along the minus strand of PQWD01001568.1, from coordinate 159,630 downwards.
GGACGGACAGGTAGACATTACAAATATACGATGGTTCTGTTTTTGCCATTTGGATACGGAATCCTAAGAATAAATTAAAAAAACAAATACCGACGTTCATACGTGCAATAGGATAATTTCATATTGCTCGGCATTACAAAAAGACGAAGTTATTCGAAAATATTAGAAATATGAAAATTAAGGATTCCACCAAAATACACTACACGAATATTAAAACTAACATAATTAGTAACTGTACTGTGTATAATTTCCAAATGGATTACATTTGACTATATGAATTCTGGAAATCATGCTTGCGCGGTGTAAACTACGCCATGTATTGACACAATTGGTGAGAAGTTTACATTGCAACTAATTTTACTTATATGGCAGATATTAATAGATTTTCTAATATAATTTACATTTTTAGAATTTGCAAGCATGAAATAAGCAACAAGTAACTTTAAAACATATATTTTTTATTTACTTAGGCACTTACTACAGCTTTAATATGAGAAAATAGTGGTTCACCGTTTATGACGTATAAAAAAAAACTACACACCAGAAATCGTTCAAACTTGTCAATTTCGTTGTCAGATTTTATGGTAATGTGCATCATATATTTTTTTAGATTTTATCAACCCCATAGTTTAGAAGTTAGGGGGGGGACACAATTTTTTCATCTTTGGAAGTGTCTCTTGCGCACTCTATTCAAGTCATAAAAAAATGATATTAGAAACCTCGATATTATTTTTCAAGCTCTACACATTGATACCACCGGTGAGGGTACGATGAAAAAAAAATTTTTGAGTTTCTGTTCAATGTATGGGGAACCCCAATATATATATATATATATCGCAACTTTATAGCGGTTCACAGGATACGTATACTTATAAAGTTTGAATAGTGTGGTGCTCATAGTTTCGGAGAAAAAAGGGTGTGACATACGGACGGACAGACATGACGAATCTATAAGGGTTCCGTTTTTTGCCATTTGGCTACGGAACCCTAAAAAGGTAATTTGTATATGACTTTTCCCAGTTTTTAAGGTGAAAAGGAAAAATTGGTATGCGATGCGATAAAGAAGAAGAAGTAGTGTTGCAGTGTTAAAATTATTCTGTTTTCGTTACCAGGAAAGTGGAGCCATGTTATCCCGACTTTAAAGCGGGCGAAGCCGCAGGCAAAAGCTAGTTGTTAAATAAAGAAGCAGAAAATATTATATCTAAAATAACCGCGACACCAACTTCACCGTGACCGTCGCTATTTGCAAATTAAGTAATGAAACGTTGAATACAAAGGTACCGAAAAACTAAAGGCAACTGGTTTAAGATTCCAATGGAACCGTCAAAGCGGTGAATTGGTTTCAATATATAGGTACAGACTACATAGTTACACCCTCGGAGCAAATCGATCCTTAAGACAATGATGACAAACTATTGTTCTTGATATCTACCTACTCAATCAACTCGGTAACAAACGCCTGTCTGTGAAGAATCTGTCTGTATGTGTAGGTGTGTACATAGTGTCTTAATGTTTAAAAGAAAATTAACTAACTTAGTCTTTTAACTCTATTTTTTAGTAATTGATTGCGTGATTATACATTATTTGTAATCCGCATTGAGCGTGAGTGATGGGTGACAGCCAATAGCTATGCTGTGCATAGCTATAGCCTGTGCCCTACAGGATGTTATAAGCTGATGCTAAAAAATGTTTCATCTAGCCGTACTGAAGATATTCAAAATTTAGAGAAATGGGGGAAAAAGAGAAGCGTAAACACCAACAGTTGTCGTGATACAAAATACATATAACAAGAACCAGACCAGGTCTCGGTACTAGGCCGCTTCCGGAAATCTAGGGGGTAACTTTTAAGCACATGACGGTAAATAAGCGCTCTGGTGCGTGAGTGCCAAATTATTGAAAAAGACCTGACCTAAACTTTTGATAGACCAGTCATAAATAAAATGCATACCTACTCTCATTGTACTGCGTTTCTCCTGACACAAATATGATTTCGTTTATACTCGTAAATCACTCAGCAATTCATACGGTAGCGTTTGAACTAACTGAAATACATTAAGTCTCATTTTAAAATGCCGAAGATACGATAATAGCCAACTGGACAATAACTGAAAACACGTCCAAATTGGATTGCACCAGAACCTCAAATATACATAACTAGCAAAAATATTCAGTTGTATTTCAAAGAGGATTATTTTTATTAAAACGAATTAGTAGCGGAACCAAATAAACGGGTCAGCTTGTAACTGCTACGATAATAGTTTAATTTAGTTTCCCAGATTGCTGGATTTACTAGAAGTGTCGAATATTTTTATTATTAACTGTCTTCTTGTAGTCAACTAACTTCGGTGTTGAGCTTTAGATTTCACTCTTAGTGTAGTTTTTTGGTTTTCTTATTCGGTAAGTATATGCATAGAGAAAAGCTAAGTATCGTCCCTAGTCTGGTTTTGGCTCTTCACAACTTTATAAATATACCTATCTGGCGTATTATAGGCCACAGTGGACACTGATCCGCTGACCACTTCCTTTTGATTTGATCTTAAGATAATTATAAAAGTTCAATTATATGAAAATCTTACTACATTCAAATGAAACGTAATCAATTTAAGAGTTCTGCTATGCCTCAATTGTGAGGAGTTATCAAAGGAAACGTACGGTTCTTTGGCACCCAAATAACAATATTAATATCGGTGAATAAAAAGTAACCCGTAAAGTTTTCCATTGTATTAAAGCCATCAAATAGCTATTGTGGATATCGTATTTCGTAGACTTACAAGTTCTAAACGGAAAACATCTGAACCCCTTAGTCTAGTTTATTTATTAAAATATAAAAATCATTTTGAAATGTGTGTTTGAGAGAGCTGCAGAAAACTGCCTGACACAGAGCCACCCACTTCCAGCTGACAGCATGCCGCCCGTTATTGTTTGAAATAAAAAACGTTCAAGAATCTTTACGTAAACATTTATAATGACTATTTGTGGCTCTCTTCTGCGTTTAATCATCTATATACCTGAAGGTGACAAGGTCAATTGTGTTAAAAGTTTAATAATAGGTATAATAAAACTTTGATCCAAACTCAAGGTGAAATGTTATGATCAAACAACCTATTGTAGTAGGTGCCTTTTCACACAGCATAGTCTTAAGGAGATTGGTCTTATAAATGTCCGTGAGTGGAAATTAACGGCTACCATCCGAAGGTAATACCAATTGCTTAACATACCTTCAACATGTAATGAATTTTACTATACCTATACGTACTAGCTATGTACCATTTCACAAAACACTCTTTCACGTGCAATGCTGACGAAAACCACAGCAGGTGAGGTGCTAATGTTAAATTTTGTAAGTAACATGCCGTCACTTTACAGCCATTAGATGTTACTTATATACCTTATATCATATAATCCAGTAATAGTAGATTGACATCCAAAATAGAATTTGCAGATGAAGGTCAAATGTGCAGTGTATGTTTTGTATCAACTGCTTTTATTTGACAAGAGGCTAGTGAGGGCTCAATGGCGTGGTGGTTAATGTGTTCGATAGTCAAACTAACAAGTCAAGAATATAACGTGATGGTCGAATATCGGATGGGATATTGGAAAATTTATACAAAATAAGAACACGGGCGAAGTGGTCATCTAACGTGATTTTTTTTCACCTGACGGAGAAGTACACTTTCGTGATTCGTTAAAATCAGTGTTTGTTAGCTATTTCTTCTATAATTAAATAACGCATTTAAATTTAATTTTCTCTACTTAGGGTAACTTTTTTGCTGTAATTTTAAGCGCATGTTGTTTTTATGTAGCTCAATGGTTCAAAAATCAAGGATATTCTAGGCAAATCTGTTCTCTAATTTGGTTTTGAAATTGAAGACTTAATCAAATATGTTTAATACATATGACGACACTTTATTTTCGCATGACTCATTTTTACGATTCCTAAGGTATATAATCGTTTTAACAATACTAACAAAAACAACCCGCACTGGGGCCCGCGTGGACGACTAAGGCTAAAACACCCTATACGGGTAGGCTCGTGCCCTCGGTGGGGAGTTTGATGAGGCTGATGGTATAACATCACTATTTTATAACTTATATTTGAATCATGTAGCTCTTCTTCCACTTGCTGGTAATTCTTAACCGGATAATATAGCAAATCAAAATAAGTATTTCGTAATTTCAAATTAATAAATAAATCATCATCATTCAGTAATTATCTTCGTCGACAATTAAGGAAGATAGATCGGTGCAGGGTCTTAAACATCGATTTATTTATCAGACAATTCGTTTTCAATTAGTTTTGATAATCGACGCCCCGCGTACAAATGACCTAATGATAGATAGCTTACTCTAATTCGTTGTTGTTTGACAATCTATAAAAACTATTGGAGGTAAGTGCTGGTATGAACCAATACAGTTGATTATTGGTTTGCGCAAACAGCTATAAATAAGACAGGCGCGCCGCGCCTGCACTCCATTGGCCTATGAGCCTTTCAATAAAACCTACTCCACTCAAATCAATCGACTGTACTCTTCGTAAAGATTTGTTTTAGTACATAAGCTGTAACTATCGCTACGAGAACAAATCGCTTAGGAACTTCCTTGAATACAAATACGGTAGCGATTCATGTTTACATTTAGTGATAATTAGGTTCATCACTCATCATCATCAGGTCATAACGTGCCCACCGAGTGGAACAAGACTACCCGTATTATAAGATGTGTAGTCGTTCACGCAGGCCCAGTGCGATTGACCGTCATCACGCCACAGCCTTTGAATTTCTTCGTAGGCGTGTTTTTCCTTACCGTAGAGCGTCGAGATAAACGTCCATTAATTTTAAAAATTCGTAAAGTCATAGATACGCGGATGGATGTGAACCTGCACCTTCCAGGTTGGAAGGCAACAATCCACCATCAATGAGCCACCGACGCTAAATTAAGTATATTAATAAACGCAAATATATGAAATAGCATAGATAATAAAGACAAAGCAATATTTAATATCACAATCACACGAGTAGCCTTAAATTATTCTACTTTCTGAAATCAAATTAAAAAATTTTTATAATTCATCAAAACTCAAGTTACTACGTGGAGGTGCTTTCTGGTACAGTCAAACTTAAGCCTTTAAGGCCACTATCAGCTAGATAAAAGTACGTAATTTTAAAATTTATTTACCTTGAAATCTATGATCTTTTCATATTCTCAGATTTCTGAGTTTCGCACATTTCTTTGTAATACTGCCGCCCCTAGTAAGTACACCAGTAATTCCATTGTAAGTCACAGTATCTAGTACGAGTAATAAAACTACCTGTCTTAGCGTAAGCCTAAATATCGCTTTTCTTAGAGAATTACTCAAATAGCATAAGAAATGTGTGCAATTCAGATTTCCACGCAGATAACTTTACACACTTTCTCCTTCAGGAAAATTTTCGTAGGTACCATAGAAGATTTGTAAAAATGAGTATTTCCATTATATAGTCTTACAGTGGTAATCACAATTGGTAACACGGTTAAGTTAATTCCGTGTACCCCCGACAGAGCAACCTTGTTCGCTTACTCGGACGCCCTTCGTGTATATCTTTATATCACTACTAGCTTATTTTTAAGAAGAATTCTTCTTCCTCCTCTATTTTATTCACTTAGAGGTGGATTTTATCAAAATCCTTTCTTAAAGGATGCCTAAGTCATAGTAGCTTTATGGATGCAAAAAAATTACAAAGATTCATACAAACATTCACCCCCTATTTTATCCCCTTAGGGGTACGGTCTAAAGTTGACAAAGTTACATACAAACTTTCATCCCCTATTTTATCCCCGGGGGGTGAAATTAATCAAAATCCTTTCTTAGCGAATGCCTACGTTATACCATCTACCTGCATGCCAAATTTCATTCCGATCCATTCAGTGATTTGGGCCGTGCGTTGATAGATCACCATGTCAATATACATATACATATTTAGATAGAAGATTAACTTGAAATTGTTTTATCCTTCTGAGAGAGTGTGTTCGGTTAATGACGACCTAAGTCAAGAAACTACGTCATAGCTTTCAGATTGATGACCGAAAACATCATGTCTCTGTTTGCATTTCGGAAGGCACGTTAAGCTGTAGGTCCCGACTACTATTTATCGTTATTGAGCACGTATGATGGGTTAAAGCCCAACTTTTCCCATTTTGTTAGAATGCCTGTGCGTGATACTTTGATTTAGCAGACGAGTGGGTTTAGGGGGGTTACCGCAATCTCTTAAAACAGTATTGTTATAATGATACGTTAGCATTTTTGCACCAGAAAAGACGAAGTAATATTATTGTAACACTGTTTTGAAAGATGACGGAAGCCCCTGAAAGGTTTATGCTGGGACTTTATTGTATGTACTGTTTTTGAGTTATACATTAAATTTATTTCTTTATTTATATTAACTTACAAACAAGTTGCAGTGGTACCGAAATGTTACTGATGTTTTTTGGCTAACTTGGGGTTACTAAGGTACCTTTATCTTGAAACCTATAACGAATTTAACGACAAAATATAAAATCATATTAAAAAGTCAATGCTCCAAGTCTCACAAATGGTGTACCATGACGTAGCATGCACATGAGTAGGCCATGCGTAGTGACGTCAAATTTATGGGATACTATATCGGGAAGCAACAGCTGCGTTTATGCACAACGCATTTTACGAGCCAGTTTAATCAAGAACCAATTATCTATAAATCGGCAACAGCACTTGAAGCAGATGAATCTAAAAGGAGACAGATATTAAAATACGCTCATAAAAAATTTGATTATGATTCCTTGTGGATAGATATAGTATAATAGTTTAGAATGATATCATATATTGATATTGAGATGAATAGAGCTTTTCATTATAAAAAGCTGTCACTGTCTTACTTATATAAACATAACATGCATTGCAAGAGCCAGAGAATGTGACTGTTAGGAAAATATTTTACAATTAATATTTTTATCAAATAGAAAAAAAACTTGTTGTGGTTCGTAAAGCATATTCGAAGTGGGATTAAAAATTATCAAATGTTTTGTCCTTATTCCAAAATAAGCTGCAAAGTTCAAAAGGAGTAATATAAAGTATAAAGTAAATTGCATAATTAGTCTAATTTAATTGTTACAATGTGTAACCACAGGGTTTGGATAGCGCAAAGTTTTAATGACACATACCTACTGCTACTGCTGAAATTAGCGACATTGTACAATATAGTTAAGGTGCGAAACCGCACAGTACAATTAACTTGCTTAAGTTATACTCGTACTCTCTACGTTTAAACTATGATTACATTTTTTTTAAAAACAATATCAATCAAGCAGGGAGATCGTGTTAAGTGGCAAGTGCTGTCAGTATTACATTGCGATACGTAAATATAGACCCAAGCAGATGGGCTTAGACATAGCGTTTTAATACTATTTTGTCGATTTTTATTTTCATCTATAATAAATTGATAATTCATAAAAAATATTCGAATTACATGGATTTGTTGTTTTGACAAGCTGTAGATAACATAAAGTTTGGCAAAACACCAAAGATATTATAAAGCTTTAAATAGCGTCCAATATTTTGGTTTTTGCTTAGGTTTAGACACTCGATATTTATTGTACTCTACAATTTATAAGAACTACTTGCTGCTACTTCTTTACTGTTATTAAGTAACCATATTTATAGCGTCGGTGGCTCAATGGTGTGGACTGTCGCCTTCCTACCGGGAGGGCTGAGGTTCAAATCCCGACATGTACCAATATGTTTTCGAATTTTCGAAAATATATGTACGTTTTCCGACGCTCTTACGGTGAAGGAAAACATCGTGAGGAAACCTTCATGCACACCTGCGAAGAGATTCGAAGGTTTTGTGTGAAGTCGTCTAATCCGCACTTGGCCCGCGTGGACGACTAAGGCCTAATCACCCTATACGGGTAGGCTCGTGCCCCTCGGTGGGGACGTTTAATGAGCTGATGATGATTTATACACCCATCTGTACCTATGAGCCATATAAGTTATCACATAAAAATAAAATTTATGTATTCTATATAAACCCAAGTTGCCAGAACTAGATCATCTAGTAAACTGATCAAAAGTATAATATTTTATATGTTTTAACTGAACTCGTTTTAAATGCAGTCAGAACGATATTGGTAGACTAACGGGACTTTTTATTGTATTAACTGTCTAAGTTTAATTACTTGCAAAGTTAATCATTTCAGAACTTGGCGCAAACTTGTGCGATGTCGATGAAAATATTAAAGTTTAAGAGAGAGAGCACTCGACGCCCTTATGTGCTGCGATGTTGACAACTCGTTCAATTTTAAATGAACATGAGAAAAACTCGCCCCAAAATCGCCTTCGCTGACTAAGAAATGGACTTGTCAAGATTTTGTGACATCCATAGTGTTTATGATCGAAGGCTGCCCGTAACATGAAATGATGGACCGAATCATCGCACATGTCTTGATGATTTTTGGTGTGTTGAAACATATATATGTTTGTTCATTTCATTAATAATTATGCCAGTTTATTACAAACGGGAAGCCATAGTGGTTGTTAGACGCAAGAAATGTATACTATACGCATATATGGCCGAAAACATAAAATATAGCGAAAAATTGCTTTACTAAAACCAGCACACGTTAACAAAGCTAAAATTTTAAAAGATTTTTATTAAAAACTTTTTAAATTTTTCAAACGCAAATTGACACAAATCAGACATGAGGGAAATACTCGTATTAAACTGATTACCTACATCCGAAAGTAGAGCACGTAACGTCTCTTAATATACTTTTTCTGTCGATTTAGATTGTTAAACGGAGCCCATTTAATATTCTTAAAGTACCGAACGGATTTTTATAAATAACGTATTAACTTAGAACCGTACTTTTAACTTAAGCGCCTAAGGCCTTCTAATGCTTCCAATGTCCGATAAACAAGATCCCGCGCAAATGTTCGCCACGAGGCAATCGCTGTTTCCTTAAGTAGAAGTTAAGTGTCCAACAACTCGTATTTCCATGACTACGGTGGCACCTAATAGTCTTTTGAGGGCAACTCAAGGGTTGCTAATTCTATGCCTCTAGCGTAAAAAACATTTAAATATTTGGATATTTACTGTTTGTATGCGTATGTATACCATACTATAAAGTAATCTAGTTTGCTTTGCAATTATTAAAGTGATTATTTTCTCCAATCAATGAGTCGTATTGGACGTACGAGGCCACTTGCCAGTGATGCTTGCCGAACAACGACCGAGACTCTGGCGATATGTCATTACGCACTGGACATACATAGACTTTGGTCTTAAAGTCTGGAGTATCAGGTGATTCTCTAGTCTAATGGTGGAATATCCATAAACAGGATTAATACCATAATTAGCTGCGCCCGCTCATTCGTCCGCAGAGATTAAAGTAGTCTATTTTCCTCATTATTACATCAGCTTTTTTCCAGATAAAGTCCCGTCAAAATAGGCAAAGCCGTTGCAGAGTTTGGAGTTTTTCATTCAGAAATACCTAATGCCCTGCAGCGGAATGGGAATCTGTCGATAACTGATGATGATGATACGTTCATACTTCATATGATTGTAGGTAATAAATGGCAATAAAAAACCTAAGAATTGAGCTTTTAGAGTAAAATTATTGTTCAAAGAAGGTAAATATAACAAGCAACGATGTTCGTGGATTGACAGAAATGTTTCGTGTTTGCTTGAAACAAAGAACAGGCTTTGTACGTGTGTATGGTCCGTGGTTCCGTACACATTAAGGGCTGTTGTGTACTTAAAGTTACTCTTTGATCGTATGAAGAATGTTTTTGGTGTTTATGTGGCTCAAGCAAAATATTCGCGTGAGAACAATTATTACCTTCGTCGGGAAAATTATTATTGTTTTGCCCTAAAATATGTTTGCAAATTTTATAAAAAAAGTTGGCAGTAATTTTTCAGAAGTCTGCATGTTAAAAGCTCGCCGCTTGTCTCAAAGATCTTATTCTGATGAATTAACATTAAGAAACTTCGGTATTCACCAATAAAAGAGAATGATGTTCTGGACTTTGGCGACTTACGATACAGACTTTCACAATCCAATCATTGTTCGCTAAAGCCTATCGCAGTTTAGGTCTTCACTATTTTGCGCCAAATATTCCGTTATTCCACTTTTCTCATTCAACCTATAGCGACATTGCCAAGAGGCAGCAATAACTCCAAAAACCGTTTGCTCTGAGGGCCATCGTCCCTGCGATATATGTAACAACCGTGGTTAGGTGTTGTTTACGTCTAATAAAATATGTCCAGATAATTCGTAATTTATTTGTCAAAAAAATATAATAGAATGAAAACCCTGAGGGATATAATGTTATAATTTTAAGAATAATTTAATAATGGAGAACGGATGAGGAAAATCTAATATCGGAATATCTAACTTATGTCTAGCAATGGACTGCAACAGGTTGAAGAGAGAGATTTACATATTATAAATAAAATTGCTGATCTTTATTTTTTATGGGAAAGCGGACAAACGAGAGACGGCTCATTTGATGGTAAATGACGCCGGTATATGGGCATATACACTTGAAATACCAGAAGGCAATGAAATGTGTTTCCGATCTTTTAAATGGGAATACGCTCTCTTCTTGAAACTTGCCAGGTCTTATCACTCAGGGATTATTACAGGGAATGCATTTTTATTATAAATGTACAAAATAAACTTTCCCCAGATTAGAAATGTACAAACAATTGCGTTCTTATAACAACTTAGCTAAGTAAACACTGAAATTCATATTGGTAACCCGTTTTAAAAGGTTTTACAAATTTTATAGCCGATTTTATGCCGATGCGTTGAATAAAATAGCAAATCTGCACCAGTGGAATGAGTAGTAATAGTAGTCAGTTGCTGGGCTAACTTCAACTGGGTTTAGAAATGAGACCTTTGTTACCGAGTGTACACCTTAAAGAGCAAAATGAGTTGTTGTCAAACAATACCCGGCCCGTGGACCTGCACGTATAGATAGGGTTGCTACCGTTTGTGCCATAGATTCAGAATTACAGCGCGCGCGTTTTTGGCACTACTTACGAAAGGATAATTAATTTTTAAAATTAAAAACTAAACATTGCCATTTGAATCCAGGCTTTAGAACTTGCTAAGTTGCCATTTATCGGTCTGTCATTAGAAACATTTCTAGAATGAACAATAAGAAACCCTTTTTAAACACAAACCAAGTAAAACAATAACTGTGTAATATTTGTAACAACTGATAAAAATAGTTAAATCAGTATTTATACAAATATTATAAAGAGTTAGTTTGTTTATTTGGCACTGACTATAAAATCATTATTTTGTCATTTGTATAACCTTACATGATCTAAACATATATTTTTTGCTTTTTAGTTTACTGTTTTAAACTCAGACTTTTTAAAATTGGCGTTGTTTGTTATTATGGATTATTATAAATATTTTGTTAATTATGCTAGTCATTAATATTAATATATATTTTGTGTTGTATTGTCCAATGAACGCTAATCTTTCTTTCTTTTAAGTTTTCACGACACAGCCCTGCCTGTACAACGTCGTCAAGAGGAATTGGCAAACAATTGTTCGCCACTTTTGAGTTGCTTTTGAATATAATTATTCAAAGGAACTCAAAAGTGGTGCAAGCCATGTACTCGTTGGTGATGTTAATACAGCGCTTGGTTTATCTTTTTCGTTAGCCGCGACCGAATATTTGTTAACAAATTTCTTTTTAAATTCTACTCGGATTAAAATTGCGCTTGAAATCTAAGGATCTCACAACGAGCCATCCTATGCAGTAGCACGGCACAGGTCTTCTTACACAGCATGGCATTAGAGAGCTCGGGCCCTTGACCCAACTCACGGACTCAATGCGAGTAGGTATTTACGACTGTCAATTTTAAGTCGCAGCAGGCAGGGGGCAGGGAGCCTGATACTTGAGGTGCCCTACAAATTTCAGAGGGATAATTTTTCGATAACTGACGCGAACTATCACGTAAACATGACTTGCGCGGGCAGTTATTATGAAGAGCATATGTACACAATATGAGGCGGCCATTGGTCTCAGTCATTTGATTTAGGTTTTTTTATAGGATAGTGTGAAAACGAGTAGACAGGTTTATAATTATATTTTCTATATTTATTTAATTGAGCAAATTTCTAAAAGCGTAAATTTTAATATAACTCTTAAAGCTATAACACTATCTTTAGGAATTTATATGATACTAAGGTAATTTATAAAATATGTTAGTTCAGTAAAAAAAACGTTATATTTGCCCAACATGCTGCAGTTTATCTTGAATTGACATCATAGTTCTGTAGCTGACATTAAATTATAGATAAGACCGTCTGAACATAAGCATTGTAAAGTAAAAACGTTTTCTCTTATGGGCATACCTACGAGTATAACAGTGCATTCAAAAAGTTCCGGGACAATTTTTTTTTACGAAAGGAGAAAAGAGCTAGGAAAAAAGTTTTTATTTAATTTTCAACATAGTCCCCCCCTTCTCTACATAAATTTTACAGCGGTCGTACAGTCGTTGGAAGGCCCGCGAAAATTCTTCTTCGGAAATGGCCTTGAGTGTGGCGGTCACTCCTCGTTTTATGGCCTCTACATCCTGAAAACGCTCGCCCTTCATGGCAATTTTAATCTTGGGAAATAGAAAAAAGTCCGCTGGAGCCAGATCTGGTGAGTATGGTGGTGGGATCACAGTAACTAATTTTTGGCCAAAAATTGTGAAACGAGGATCGAGGAATGAGAGGGCGCATTGTCATGCAAGAGAAACCAATCGCCACTACTGTAAAATTCTGGCCTTATGCGTCGAATCCGCTTCAAAAGTCTGTCCAGCACATCTTTATAAAATGCTGCATTCACCGTCTGGCCGGTTGGCACAAACTCGCTGTGGATAATTCCATGAGAATCGAAAAAAGAAATGGACATCGTTTTGATTTTGGATTTGGTTGCGCGAACTTTGAGGGGCCGTCCATACCACTCGAAACCTTGCTTCGGCTTAAACAATCCTCGCCATATGCAGTTTTTAACATTTGATAAGTTTTGGAACCACTTTTTCCCAATTTGAAACAAAATTTAATAGCGGCACGTTGCTCCATTTCGCAAATTGTGACCGACCGATATAAACACGTTTACTTCAACCAAACAAAACTTCACTTCGAATGAGGTAAGAGCGCTGAAATCTCGAATGTAGATAGTCGAAGGATGGTATTAACTAGTTCCAACGTTGCGCGAGAGACGGCGCTGATCGTTGATTTTATAGAAATTTAGTCCCGGAACTTTTTGAATGCACTGTGTACATCATTCCTGAGACAACTAGCTTAGATTTTTAACCTCGAGTTAGAGAGCATTTGTATTTTTACGCTTAGTTGTTTCAAAACAAAAGCTTAATGATTGGGAGTGGCTGTATGTAGTTAACCTAACTTTATGTTTAGGGAAAACCATTTAGTGTAATGATACAGCGCTCTAATCAAAGGAGTGATACAGGACTTCCTCTAATGGAGTAATGGATTGTTTAAAACCCTTTGTCACGATCATTAAGCAACTTATTTCTACAAAATAATACTGACTCTGAGGTAGTAATGGTCTGAGATTAGAGTTTAGTTTTGAATCCCACTCAGTACCGTATTGAGACAGTGCGGGGCCTACAGCAAATTATGTCAAGATGTCCCTGATTTTGTTTCAGGATTTTTATTTTAGTTTTTCGTGCTAGATATTTATGCTAAAATTTGTGGTTTGCTAATTAAGTACCCATAAATAAATAAATATCAACTTAAACTATGCGTATGTACACATGTATATTATATACTTTAATGAACTTTTACGATTGACACATAAATTAAAGCTAAATCAGTTGGAATTCATTGTAATAATGCATCGTTTGTGGACGAGGAATCTCAATGCAAAATAGTAGTTATGCTCATTTTGCATTACCACATACTGGGTCGAAAATTCTAAACAGTTGGTCATGTTGGGAGTTTCTGATTGTTCATAGCATGAATATTTGTTACTCGTTGAAATATGTTTGTCAAACTTTGGGTCCATAATATAATATTTCTTTATTTATTTCGACGACCTACATATGGGGTAATTGAGTGAGATTTCAGTTCTTACACCAAGGGCTCGGGGTCGACCCCCCTCTAGTAAAGGTCTCAGTGTTTTCTATGCATTATCATTGTAAAGTACTCATATTACAGGCTAAATGCTTGGTTTGGAACTAGATGGCGCTGTGTTAATGACAGTAGATATTTATTTATTGTTCCGCCTACGGCATCTCATCATCTGGTTACGGCAGATTAGAATCTATAACTCTTCATACTACTCATACTCTTCCAACGTATTGTAAGAGGCTAGAACTTGAACAGAAAAAGTATGGCAGCTCTCTCTTAGTAGCGCTGGTCATGACTCATGTGATATAGAGCACTGGGAACCGCAAATGATGTAGAGATCGGCAAAGAGTTATCAAGGCTTCACACTTTTTTAATTTATACTTCTATACTAATAAAAAACTTTGTTTGTTTGTAATGAATAGGCTCAAAACTACTGAACCGATTTCAAAAATTCTTTCACCATTCGAAAGCTACATTATCCACATAGGCTAAATATATTTTGGAGAATACATTTGTTTTAGTAAAATATAGTAATGTTTTACCGTGCGTTGGCCGTGCGTCGCGTGACCTGCGCGCTTTTATGTTATGCTTTACTGCGGGAGAATATAATTATATTGCTACATGGTCATTTAAAAAAATTAATTAACATAAAATGTAAGTATTGCCCTGTAATAATACCACAATGTTGAATTAAGACAAAACGTGAAAAAATGTAACTGGTTTTGATACTGACTACCCTGAAATGTCAAAAGCATTGACGTGCTCGACGGCGCATTTTATAGTGACCTTATACGTCAGTGGTCGTAAGATTGAATAGGCCCTTAAACGGGTGAACATTTATATCAGGCCTATGTTTATATCTCTAGCTGTTGCTTGGGACTTGATTTCCGTGGCCCAGAACAAAAAATATATTCTTTTCTTAGTTAATGAAATTATCAACAAAGCAGAAGTTATTATCCTCCATCAATGCCGCACTGCACCCGACAGCCGAGACGACAGATGCTAGGTCTCTTATACCCAGTAATTTCACTAGCAACAGTGCCCTCATCCCGAAACACAAAAGTGCATAACACTCCTATTTCACGGGAGGATATCTGGCACTACGGTTGTACCTACCTACACGACTCAGCATCGACTACCACCTAGTCTACAACTTATCAGTTTGTCTTTTATTTGGTACCGAGATCATCAAAAGAGAATAATACAAGCCCTATTACTTTATCACCTTACTGTGGTCTAGGTGATGATGAATATGTTATTGAGAGAACTCATTTATTAATAAGTACCTACTAAAAACTTCAAATGTAACAAAACTACAATAATATTATATAAAAATACAATAATATTATATCGATCACTCATGGTAGTGCCATTCTATTCTATCTAATCAACCTATCGCAGTCCTCTGTTGGACATAGGTCTCCCCCATTGAGTGCCATTATTGAAATAATAATAGTAATTAATCCCAAAAAGACTTAAACATTTTTGAATATCTACATAATGAAAAGACATGTTCACCAAGTGAACAAAATCGGTAAACAAAGAAAACACGCACTTAAAAACGTCAAAAACAACTTTCACGCTTGAGCGGGTATTAGAATGTTGTTATGAAAATGTTCTAGAATAATTGGACTGAACAGTTTGACATTGACAACGATGAATTTATGAGGAAAGTTTATAACAAATATCAAAACAGGCTTTCCATCGAAACGTGGCGACGATTTTAAATGTAGAGACTGCGCAATTGATTGTTAACATATTATAATTAAGTGATCTACAAGGACTGGAGCAGTAATCGGATATACCTATATCCAAAAAATATTGCTGCTATTATCAATTTAGATTTAGATTTTTTTACCAAACTTTATTTTTAATTCTATCGTATTTTAAGAGATTTCCCATAAATATTAGTTTAGCCCTTAGATCATACAAATTTAGTAAATCATTTACGTTGGTTCATAAGAACATGTAATTAAAAAACATGGCTATAAAAACACACTGGTAGTGTATAAACGAACTGAATGTTTGTATAAAATTGCAATAGAGTTTAGTTTCTTACTGGCTTTTCGCTATAGAGTTCTTTTATTCGCAACAGTACCAAATAGTAGACAGAAATCAGTTTCCCTCCATTTACAAATTAAATGCATTGATTGATTTTAATGCGTTTCTAATATAACAGTGGGTGTGCGTGTTGATACACATATTTATAATACTCGTATTATGCATGATTATGTTATTAATTTTAAGATATCAACTACGGTGTTAATAATCCATAAAATGTCACATTCAATATGGCGAGGCTTTATTAACTTCGCCTGACGTAACGTCTGGATTAAGATGTACTTTAAAATTAATAAGTGGTACATAGCCCCATAATGAAATACTTACTATGTATGGTGATGAAATATATTAATGGGTATTCGCCGAGACTTACGTGTAAATATGCTTGTAAATATATCCTACTTTGTATGAACGCAATGAATATTTAATATCCTAAAAAGATATGCTGGAGCTTCTGGATATTTGCGAATGTTAATTCCTTTGTAAAAATGCTTTAATTTTATAAAATAAAGTCAGTAATGGAAGATTCTTGTTACTCTGTACTCATATGAGGGTAATTGCAGACATGATTTTAAAATTAGCTATATTTTATACATACAAATAGATGCTTCAGGTGCTAAGCACATAAACTTGATAATTTATTATTTTGTGACCGCTTTTATTTAGTCGCTTACCTCGCTACAGTAAGCATTTAATCCCAACTACTATCGAAAAGTATTTTTTTTTATAATAATAATAGTTCTTTATTTCAGATAACTCCAAGATCCATAAAGTGATAGTAAACAAACTCCAAGATCCATAAAGTGATAGTAAACAAAATAGCTTAAGTAATGGCTTAAGTAATGGCTACTTACAAAAATATTCTTTAAAATTATCAAGCACAAAAAGTGACGCAAATTTTAAGAAAACCTGGCTTTAATTTTTATATCATGTAATTTGGACAATATTTGTAGAGTATATAAGTACAACGAATCTAATGATAATCTTTTTTTATTTCCTGTGGTAGCTACATAACACGTTTAATTTCTTTTTAAAATAACGTAATATTACATTTTAAGTACATTTATTTTCAAAACACTTTTCAGCCACCTAGGGGTAAGTATGTTAGTATATTTATACTTTTGCTTTAGTCGGTAGTATTCTTTGCTTGTACCTATATTATAAGATTTCGTAAAAAATAATGCCAATATTTTAAAATATTTTATTATGCTTAAAGATGTAAAACAGTGAATGGTATCCTACTTTTGCGTGAATCAGCAGGCTTACCAACAAAGTACCCTCTTACCTATCTTTTGATTTACTTTGTAAATTACGTTCCAGATGAAATATATTTGATTTTATTAACATAATTTCTTCGTTCCAGATATTCGAAAATTTGAAGCAACTGAAAGTGCTTCCAATTTAATTATCACTGCTTTCTAGAGATTAGTCTCATTAACAACATTTTTTACAAAAAAATTAAAACCAATCTTTTTCTGAACATCGTTTTGGTGTCAAAAGAATAAAAGAGATTTTTTAAATAAAAATACAACCATATAGAATTTTTTATTGTAGTATATGTAATGCTTAAGTCTTACTCATGGTTGAGAACGTTTTTCAATAATTCTTCCAATTGAAAATTATGATTACAAAATAGTCCTAAAGTAAAGACTACAGCTTACAAAAGTTTGCAGGTAACCGATAACCATATTGAAATTATTAGTTATACAGGTGTTTGGCGCATGGACCAACAGGATCCTGTCGGTCCATGCTCCAAACACCCTATATAAGCACTCCTCTTTATGATATTATTATTATTATTTTATATAAGTTACTGTCATTAAACAATGTCCAAAAATACCCTTATCAAATATATAACGAATGTTACGAGACAAGTTGGAACGTGTTCATTCAACACATCCCTTTATAACGTTTTTTAGTATTACATAAACCTATTTGTATGATATTCAGCCACTCGGTGTATGAAAAGATTGAAAGGTAATAAGAATATATTAAAATATGTATTGGATGATCAAAGATAACAGCAACAGCACAAGTACAGGTTGAGACTAAAAATTTCAGATAATTAGATTTAATTATTTTTCTAAATTATAAACAATGGACTGGTAATAGGTACTATATTACTAGTAGGGCAGTTCAAAAGCCGTTTCGTTAAAGTATGTAATCGCTATAAAATAATTTATATATGAACTAACGACCTGACCGTGGCTTTGCCCGTGTGTATTTTTTTCATAGGTATCTATTTGATATTATCTTTGAAAAATGTATTTCTGATATAAAAAAATATCCATCCAAATTTGAAAGTAATGTAAGTGTGCCAGGTCATATTTTATTAATTAATTTATGTATTACTATCATTCGACTGTCCTAAATTTTTTATTTTACCTATTAAAATGTATATTGCCAAAAAGTAACTATTTCTTTTGTAGCAGTCGTACGCCCGTTAAAAGTTTTTATGCTTTCAGCAAATGAATAAGTCATTTACAGTGCGATCGTCAGCACGATAGCCGCCTGCGCTTTCAACAATACAGTTAACTTTTGTTAACAGTTTGTTGTATAATTCTAAATTTCATTAGGTACTTACCTCGAAGCGCGCGCTGTTCGTGCCGCGGACAGTTGTAAACAAACTGCGATCTATCGGTTAATGTTCGGTAATATGCGTGCACTTTATGGAAGTTCGTCACAAGTCACAAAGTGTTGTGGAGTGGTCTGGCTCCTAAACGTTAGGGCGCGCCAAAGTTGTGCGGCGATGGAGTCCGGTCGCCTGCTTATATCTCGCTTGGAACGCGCCCGCGCGCATGCGCCACTGTCATTCATGTCACTCTCTCAATGACCGCCCCCGCAAATGTCATCGTCATTTTTCGAAAAAAAAAATTATGGGCATCACACATTGCGCGAATTTACATAAGCCTTCCGTTTGACGCGAGACTGCCATACGTGCGGGGTAATACTCGGAGGCCTGTTTTAATTATATTTTTGATGTAATTTACACGTTTAGATTTGTGATCAAAATAAATTATCCCCCCTCGAATGTTGAGCGGATACAAAAATACAAAACCGTTTACAGTGCTTACGGGATTTCGAGATTTGTTTCAAATAAGGCAAGTCAGGCAAGCATGTAAACAAACAATAGAATGAATAGTACCTTTCATAAAATGATAAGTACATAAAGTTTCAAAACTTATCTTCAAGCTGAAACCTCAATACCTACTTGTAAATATTTTCGCACCGTAACTATAAATAGTGTAGGTATTATTTAACAAACGAATGTTAATGGAGCTTCAATAGTTTTAAGAAAGATTTATTCTGATAAAAAAAATCTTATATGCGTTATCTGCAACTGTTGTAAGATCTCCCATCATTAGAGTACAACCTTACCTAATCAACCTTTGTGTTTCAAGAACAGTTTGGAATTTTGAAGTTTAACTTAACGTTAAGACGTTCCCGAAATATGCAATCGGCACTGATCGCTCCTAACTTTTTGAGATATGTGTGGCTTGAACTAGTTGGGAAGTGCCCTCTTTTCGCTCATGTGTATGCCGGTAAGCTATGAATATCGGGAAATTTCCGATTAACGTGATTTACGGGACTAGCGCTTTAGAGTTAGGGACTTTGGTATCGGAACGTTCCGTCGTAGGTCAGGGATGGCCACAAAGCCCGGCGTTTGGAATATATGTGCCTGCCTTTTACTACATTGGATCTTAACAGATTTAAAATATTTTGAATATATTATTATGCGAGATAAAGTATAAGATTGTCTACGTGAACAGGTATTTAGCTCAATATATCTTCATCGTTGTAATGGTTTCCTTTTTGTATAGCTGTATTCAGAATAATTGAAGGGAAAGGTTCAAAATACTACTACATCAAGTGTTCCGGATTTGATCCCCGGGCAGGACAAACATTTGTGTGTGTTGCAGGATGAACATGTCTGTTTGTCAATACAAATGTCTGAGTGTTTCTGTGTAATATGTATGTACCTACAAAAAGTATATGGGCATGTTTATCAGTTGTTACTACAGGCTTCACGATTTACTTGGGGCTAGATGGCACTGTGTGAATGTCAGTGGATATTTATTTATTTCACTCACATTGGTGTGTAAGGGCCTAAGCCCTAAGGCCTGTGCGCAGATTTGGACTCATATATGCTGATGATGATAATAAATTTCATGCTCCTGAACACAATTCTTTTGCAAACAATAAATATCTCATATGATATATTGGGCGTTAATAACGTTTTTCTAAATGAGCATCACATAACGCTTTCAGGAAAAGTGCCTTGAATCTTTAAGGTTGCAGCGAATAACACAAAACGAATCAGAATGTAACCCGCGTGAAGTAAGTCAATTTCTATGATAATGAGCTTCTTCAGACAAAGAAGTCTTTCGCCTCTTAGATGTGGTGATTAAACAGACGTATAAGGATAATCAAGTCAGGCACAATGTAAAACGCGATACTGCTGAGTTTATAACCGGTCGGAGTATTGCTCGACGAATAAAAGCATCCGTAAACGATAGGTACTTTTGCTTAATTTAATGCAGCATTTCACTTTATAGTGTACCTTTAAACCTTAGAATAGAACAACCCACGTATATAATTAACACAATGGAAATAAATAATAATAGTTAGAACACTTGTGCACTTGCTTTTCCTGCAGCTTCATTACACTTTTAGATCGACATCAGGCTTTTTTAGAAAATATAAGTTCGTTACTTAATTTATCATCAACTGTCTGCCAGTGAGTTTCTTAAAATATGTCTAGCTGTTCCTTTGTTTAATTGGATTAAACAGAAAAAAGATATTTTGATTTATGTGTAGGTTCGGTTTAGGTTTGTTACATTTATTCATATTATCTATATAATAATGTGTGAGGCAACCTTCGTAAAAGTAACTTCGTAGACAGTTGATGATAAATTAAGTAAAAAGTATTCACGTCGACGTTTCCGCAATGCTTTAAGACAAAAGTATTTGTGCAATTCATTCTGCCTGTACAAACGCAGCTGAGACATGAATACTGACTGCTGGATTGGAGTCCCTCCACGAACGATGGTGCGCTATACTCGGAATCAGACACGATGTTATCCGTAAGAGATCATAAGTAACCAACATTACTCGCCAGATCAGCAAGTTAAGTTAATCCTCGATTCATTCTATTTAAAGCAGCCGATGTGCTATTACTTAACCGTACGTAAAATGTACCACTTTAAAACCTTGAGAGGTCATTGTCAACATTCATTGATCGATATTTCCACTAGTTCAGTAGAACGTTTTCATGTAATGCACGCGCATTAATACCCTTCTGATAGTGAACATCAGATTTTAAAAATTAACAATATTATATTACTCGAAGTAATGCATAACCATTGAGATAAATATCTTTCCATGTGCATAACACACTAACTTAATCAAATACTTATTCTGCACTTTGATAATTATTCAAAAATTTATTGAGAGATTTCTTCTCAATCATTGGTTCACTAACAGAACATTTTCCACTATAAACAATTAAATATAATGACAGGCGTTATATGCGTACAGAGACATCGGAATTGCGTAGTGAATGAGAACATTAGACAATAATGTTAACGTTCACAGTGACCGTTGCAATGCGCGCACAATCATCCGATCGGAAATAGCAGTATGCATTATAATAATAATGCTCCATTATGGAGCCGGTTCTTTACTTTTCAAGATAAAAGTACTGACCTTGTGTTAGATTTACAAACAGAATTTAAATACATGATGACTTAGTTATTAAAATAATGTCCACAAATAATGAACCATTTGCCCATTCGTGCGAACGAATTTCGTGCCAATCATCTAGTAGCCCGCGAGTTCGGTTGACAGTCGCTCAAAATTATGGGGGAACCATGTTTCGGAGTGATACCACGGCCTCCCAGGAAACCGGCGTCATCGTCATCGAATCATCGCCTTGCTTTGTGTTTCGTAGTGTGATTGAGGTTGCATGAGCCTAATTCCTTTTCCTTCTTTCTATTATTCCTTTAAAATCTACCTTTTTAAACGCTGGAAACCCACACATTTATTCTTCGGAGTTGTGAGTGTAGCAGTATCACTTTCAGGTGAGCCGATTGCTCGATTGCTTTTCAAACTTGCAACGTCGATAGTTATTATTAAATGTTTTTGATGACTACCACCGATTCGGATAAAGTAGGATCTTCGAGAATGGCCGGCAAGACACTCGATAGTCACTCTTTTAAACTTTATATTGGTTACAGAGATTTTTCGTTTACTTACACGTTTATTTAAAATAAAATGGCTTTACAATGCTGTCGTAAAATGTTGTCTATCTATAAAATAAAAACTCCAACAATTAGAACAACGGTCAGTCATTGGATGGGTGACAGAATTCAAAATGTTATTTCAGGTCTGTTCGTACCTACTTACGAACAAGGCAGAAATTAGCTAGGCCCAATTTGCCAACGTTGATTAATATTCTTAAGTGGCAGTCTTAATTATGTCTTAGCATAATTTTGTTATTATTGTTCTCTCTTGCACACTTAATTGTAGCCTATATCTAAGTTAGTATTTTTAAGTATATAATTTACATTAAATTTTGTTTAACTTCAATATGCAAAACTGCTTCCATGTCAGCTATCCTTGTCGTGGCAGTTTATAATTAAGTTTTTAATCACTACTGTTTGTATCGGTTGTATCGCTTACTTATGTATATTTTCAATGTAATAAGTGTATGTCTTGTGAACTGCCCAAAATAAATAAATAAATAGCCACAGCCGTGTGGAAAATCTGGTCCGATGCAGCAAGAAAACGTAGACTGGTCGATAAATTGTTGGATACATACAGCGCCATCTAGCACCGAACATTTAATATTTGTTCATGAGAAAACCAACCAAATAAGCAGATATTCCACCGGATGGACTTTTTGGCAACGTTAACGGAGAAGAGAGAGAAAATAAATAAAATTTTGTGAACAATAAGTAGGTATAAATAAAAACTTTGATCTCAAAAAATATTGGTTTTATTCTTTGTTCTAATTATAAATATCTTTACATCCATAAAGTTTTAATTATTATTATGCATCCAAGACGAGCTTAGCGAAGCGCCTAGCAACTTACAAAAAGAACTGAAATACGCCAAAAACATTTAATGTAAATTGTTGCCATGACGTCCACATAAAGTTTGCGCTGTGAAAAAAATCAAATCTCATGTAGAGCTTTGGTATTTATTTTATCTGTGGTAGAGCCTTGCTTTTGAATCTACACGAACTACACGTTACATCAACTTATTCTACACATCAGTAAAATGTATGGCTTGGCAATTTCGTTACTTACTTCAGAACCTAAATATTCCATCACCTCCACGACGATAGCGAAAAGCGCGAAGCATACCTACTTTTAACGACCCATTTGGTGTTGCGGTTGAAAGGTCGGCTGCAACACCAAGGGTTCCGGGTTCGATCCCCGGGCAGCACATATATTTGTGTGCATGAACATGTCTGTTTGTAATGGTCTGGGTGTTTTCTATGTATAATATGTATGTATTTACAAAAAAATATATATATAAGCATGTCTATCAGTTGTTTAGTACCTTAGAGTATATATAACTAAGTATTGATACTCTAAGTTTAGTACCCATAATACAGGCTTCACGCTCAACTTAAGGCTAGATGGCGCTGTGTGAATGTCAGTGGATATCTATTTATATATTAGATTTTAATACTTTAGTCATAATTTGTCTATTACAATGCCCTATATATGTAGGTACTGTTGATGTTTCCTATGTTTAAATAAATAATTAAAGTTTGCACACTGCAGCAGATTATATAAGAATGTTCAAAATCTCCTTCTTGAAAATGTGAAAAGTGAAAAATGCATTGAATACAAATAGGGGTCATTTTATGAGTGATCGGCTTCCCTAACGAGCTCTCTATTGTGAGCATACTTCTTCAACGTCGATGTATGTACATGGTGTAATCGATTCATGGTAAAGATGCCGAAGGTAATCTGCAAACATAAGTAGCTACTTATATCTATACTTACCTTACCTTACCTTGGTATACCTATACCTTACTAGAAATAGGTGAGATTTAGATAAACACTACCTAAATTTCAACCATTTCTTTTGCTATTATGCTTTTGCAGATAGGTAGGTTTTAAGTAAGTTGTTTATAACTACAGAGTGAGACAGCCAGTGAAATTACAGAAATTCGCCCTCACCGAGGAGTACGAGCCCACCCGCATAGGGTGTTCAGGCCTTAGTTGTCCATGAAGGCCCAGCTCGGATTGGCCACCTCTTGCACAACCTTTGAATTTCTTCGTAGGCGTGCACAGGTTTCCTCACAATGTTTTCTTTCACCGTAAGATATAACATTATATAATATTAAAATAATAATAATAATACAAAATAAAGTAATGGCTGCAAATAAATAGGATTAGGTAGCTAAATATACAATGGTAAAAATAAATTTATCAATTTAGCTTATTCAACTAAAATAGTAAACCTACAGTTACGGATTTTACAAACACTGAAATTCCGAATACCATTAGAAATACTAAGTCTTTTATAATTAATGTAGATTAATTCAGAAAATTAAAAGCTTACCAATTTAAGTCGTTTCAAAAGAGTTTTGTAATGTTCAGTTTATTCCCGACTGGTTTTCGTGTGCCGCTTAAAATTTCTTTCAATATTTATACAGGGTAAATTCGAGATCATTGACATTTTTTGAAGTAAGAACCTATTCTGATTTGAAGTACATCCGCCAAATATGAGGCAAGTCTATTAATAAAAAACAAATACTTTGAAAACTTATCAATTATGTTAAACACTTGCGAATGATCAATAATACTTATTAATAGTTTTCAATTAAATATGGGGTGTGGTGGTTCACGGCGCGCGGTGTATCAGAGGGCCGTGCAAGTGCGGTGGAACGGGAGGCGCGGGCGCACTAAATGAAGTAGTACGAGCTAAAATGTTTTTATTTATCAATTTTATTTTGTAAAACTTCTATGATAACTATATGGTATTAGGTTCCCATAAAATATTCCATAATATGAGTATAATAATAGGTCGAAAGGATACCAGTAACCCAAATACACCCTGTATATACATTGTTATTGGTCTAACGAACACTGCGTTCGGCTTAGGGCGTGATCTGGAGGTTATAGGTTCGAAGCCCATGGTAACGTTTTTGTGCATTTTTTCCAATTTGGTTAAGTCATTGTAGGCTGAATCACCTGATTGTCTGAAAAGAAAGACGATTCCATGCTTCAAGGGTCCCGGATACAATTTTCGGATGGTACGGTAGTCGTTAACACCCACCAATCCACATTGGCCCAGTGGGTTTAATATAGTGGGTAGGTTACGGCCCAATCTTCTTCATAGCTATGCAATGCGGGGAAGCCTGGGCCCTGCAGTGGGCAGTTATGGAGCGATTATGAAGATGATGTTATAACTTTTGACGACACATTAGGGGTTGCGGTTGAGAGGTCGACTGCAACACCAAGGGTTCCGGGTTCGATCCCCGGGCAGTACAAACATTTGTGTGCATAAACATGTCTGTTTGTAATGGTCTGGGTGTTTTCTATGTATAATATATATGTATTTACAAAAAAAATGTATATAAGTATGTTTATCCGTTGTTTAGTACTCATAATACAGGCTTCACGCTTAACTTGGGGCTAGATAGCGCTGTGTGAATGTCAGTGGATATTTATTTATTTATAACTTATGCTTATCAAGCTATTATATGTTCAACATCTGTTTTTTTTTAAATATATTTTCGAAACTAACAAAGCGTCAAGAACCTAGCCTTTGATATGGGTACTAAACAAGAGTTACACACTTAATTTACTTGGTGTTTTGTAAATTCATACAAATCATAAATAGATATACCCAGAAAAACACTAACAGAATTATTCTTGATAATGAAAATTTGTTAAAACTTCACGCGGTCATCGGTGGTTTCTTAATGTTCATGCTAAAATCACGATCTCACTTGAGTTTCTATAGGATTCGGCCCCTAAATGGAACCTTCAATATTTCATATGCAATTATTCCTTTACGACGCAAACAGGACAGCAATTAATATTTTTATTGGACCCGCCATCCACTCATAAATATTAAAACGCGCTTCGATATTTCTTTATGTCATGATCATCCAGTGATCGCAATTAAGCCCAGTGGAATTTTACCCACGTTTCTCGTTGTCATATCGAAATTGTGTTGCTAACGTTCTAGCACGGGCTCAAATGTGTACTTTTTATGTCATAAGGTGCACAGCACGACTAGTTTGCTACTTCTCAAATGGTAAGTGATACGCTTGGCCACGAGTATTCAAAATACCTGAATACGTATTTTATTATATTATATTAGTAATATATTATGCGCAATTATGCTATATTATCATAATATTTTAGAACCACTTCATGAATGTCCTCTGACACTGTTGCCTCTGTTTAAAATTAAAAATATTGTAATGCCCTAACAGGGTCATGTCGAGGAACTTGTGTAGGTTCTCGTATTAACTTTGACTTAACTACTGCCTGAGTCTACTAAACTAGGATAGAATGGACAGCTATAACGTCAATTCATTTATATTTGTTTTTATCCTTATCAATCTTGCAAAGATTCTACCAAATGACACAGTAATCAACATCCTAATACTTACGGATTTGACCCCTTAATTTGGTTTGGCTTTAGCTGTTATTACTTGTGGATTAATGATGGCCATGACGAAATTTATAGATTACCTTTTTCATTAAAAAATTAACGAACATGCAGTTCACGTGATAATAAATGACACCGCTGCTGCCCATCAATATTTTAAAGCGTTGCAGGTTGCAGGTAACTTTTGTGGCAATTTTCTTTCCGCTAACCGTTAAACAAATGCAAATAAATAATTATGT
Source organism: Leucinodes orbonalis (assembly GCA_019425675.1). Classification (NCBI taxonomy): domain Eukaryota; kingdom Metazoa; phylum Arthropoda; class Insecta; order Lepidoptera; family Crambidae; genus Leucinodes; species Leucinodes orbonalis. The sequence continues at coordinate 132,571 of PQWD01001568.1, read as the reverse complement.
CTTTATAAACATCTGTCATCTCGGGTGACGGATGCAGGGCAGTGTTGTCGGAAAATAATAACTGCGTCATCATCTTCAGCTCATATACGACCCCACCTAGGGGCACGAGCCTACCCGTAAAAGGTGTACAGGCGTCGTCCACGGGGGCCAGTGCGGATTGGCCGACTTCACGTAAAACCTTTGAATGTCTTTGTAGGCGTGCGCAGGTTTCTTCACGATGTTCGCATTCACCATAAGAGAGTCATATATTGACTTCAAACTTATTTCCTTCAACACTGCATCTGACACTATCAGGGGGGTTACCACCATCTTTTAAAACAGTGTTACAATAATATTACTTCTGGTACAAAAATGCTGACGTATCATTATAACAATACTGTTTTAAGAGATTGCGGTTACCCCCTGGCGTATAATTTACTACCAAGTAAACGAACTGACCGTCCCATTCACTAAATGCGTAAAGTAAAAAGGTAACTATCGAAAGGACAAAACTATCCTTCCTTCCTGATCTGGGGGGAGCAGGTTCAAATCCTGCCGCGTACCAATGTCTTTGCGAATTTTCGAAATTATATGTACGTTTATCCAACGCTCTTACGGTGAATAAATTTAAAGGTTGGGCTTGAAGTTGGCCAATTTTCACTGGGCCTGCGTGGACGACTAAGGCCTATACACCTTATATGGGTAGGTTCGTACCCCTCGGTGAGCGTATAATGAGATGATGATGTCATCATCAATCATTTCGTACAGTGGTGTAAAGTCGTTCATACGAGAAATCCGTAAATATAAGTTTAGATATAAAAGAACCAAAGATACAATTCACCCAAAGGCACGTACGAATAATTTATCAAAGAAACTCTTCCAAATCGGTTATGGAGGTTGATCATCCTCGAGAATTAGGTTTTATTTACACCGAGCCCTTTTGCTGGATTATGATAATCCTGCCATTTATCTTACCTTAAAGTTACGTAAAGAAGATTTGCAAATTTTCTTTAGACTAAATCGTTGACTTTAAACAAACCTTTAACGTCTACTAAAAAAAATTAAACATGTCATTTTTGCGGTATTATATGATTACGGAAATAAGTACCATGAAAATGTTATAGATATTTGAAAATTAATTTCAATGACGACTTCACATATCCGGTAAGGAAAATATTCCATTTAAAACTATGTTGTCAATTCAGTGTTTTGCGTTTAATAATTTTATATTAAGTATTTAAAATTAACCCATATCAGCTCTGTACCCTTTCCATTATAATATACACGAGGCTTTGTTGTAAATTAATTTGAAACTGGATAAATTAATAACTTTATTACCTACCTTCTAAGTTCCGAGGATTAATAACAAAATCAATTTGACATTTACGTCATCGTCGTCAAATAATGTCGAACATAAACGTCAACAACTAAAAACAAACAACCTTTTCATTTACTTCAAACATAAATAATATTTAATCAAAATGTAAATTAATTCCACCAATTAAACATTTTATCGGGCAGTATTTAGACAATCTTCGTCGTACTTAAATTTCAGTCAGGTACGTTAAAATAAATAAAAAATAAGTAAGTATGTTACTGTTCATACCAAATAAGTTTAAATTGTGTTATGGATATAGAGGAGTCGCCAGAACATTTCTGTTCGTTGGGATTTACCTAACGTTTATAATATTCTTATTTCTTACGACTAGTCAATTTGGCAAACAGTTTTACTAAGTGTTGAAAAGTATGTCTATATGGTGGGAGATAGTACCTATATGGTCATCCCACTTCGAAAGATCTATATTTAGGCGACCTACTCTGCGTCTAAGTTTTTGGTGTTTCTTCAAGGTTATAAATGAACATAGACCAAACTCAAGAATTTAAAATATTTCGAGGAAAGTATAATTTACTTTCCTTGAGTATTTATAACTGGCGGTCCCTTTATTGTCCGCTTATTGTGAATAAAATAAGAGCCTCACTCCTATTTTTGATCTTATTTGACCGTACTTATGCAACTCTGAATTTGATCGATACGTGGTTGAAAAAGTTTAGCGACATGAGGTGCTTCGTCCAATCACAAATTAGCATTTTAATTATGGAACGCCAATCGCGCTTTTTGGTGCGTAAACTCCATTATGACAACTAAGCTAGCCAAGTCGCAAACGCAAACATTTTGTATATAATTTTTTAGTTTTATAAATTTTATAGTTCGTTCGCTCTGTTTACAATCACACAAGCAACTATCAAGCGACTATCGTAACTAGTGGTGGATTGACACTAGGGCAGTCGGGCTAGTGCCCAGGGCGGCAAACTTATTATGCCGGCAGAATTTGGAAATAAGGAAAAAACATTTTTTAAGTATTAAAATTGTCCAATGTTATTAGTTAATTCTAAATGATGGTTTAAGGAATTGAAATCTCGCATGATTTCATTCTTAATTAATGTATTCCAAAACATGAAAAGTAATTGTTTTGCGAAGTACTTGTAGTATGAGTATAAATTAGTATTTAGATGAGTGACATTTTCTCCAGTGGCCAGGGTTCGCAACAAGTATAAATCCAGCCCTGATCGCAACCGTTGTTACACGGATAGACGAATGAAAATACATTTTCCGTGCTTCGCAAGGCACGTTTAGCAAGCTGGTACTGGCGACTACCTATAGTAGTCGTTAACACTCGCCGATTCGCATTTTAACATTGTTAAATATCCTGGTCCTTAAACTGTAAAACCAAAAATTTTCCTATGATTACTTTAAATTAATATGTATTCATGTGTTTTTTCATCGTATAATTTACTTTTACATTTACAACAAGTATAAGACGAACATAAACTTCCTCGTAACTGGTGTTCAAGTTGGAACATAAAAATAAAGCTGTGTGATGCGTTTAGATCGTTCAAGTTACAACAAGAACATATAAGTAGCTACACTACACGTATCTTCTTTAACGCAGATACGTTTTTATATAATGATGTTTACTTGTATAACCCCTTTGTTATACAAATAGAAAGCCTATGTGTATGATAATCGGAATAGTGTATGATAATCTGTGGACCCACGAAGACAATTGGACGTACACAACTGGGCGCCGAACCAAATTTTCGTTGTGAAAAATTGTTTTCATACGGGACCTCCAGTAATTCTCAATGAAAAAATAAGTCACTGTGGACGATCTTTCCTGCAGCAGCAATGGCATAATTTCGTAATAGATGCTCTGCTCTAATCAACTTATTTGGTTCAAGTTTCACCACAGTTGAGATGCTAAGTAGGTAAGCACTAGTAATACGCTATCGACAAGGCGGCAGGATGGCTGGTACAAATTGAGCCTCATGTAAATACAACAGAGGGCTGGCATAGATTGAATCAAGCTAACAATCAGGTGATTCTAAAATTCACTAATAGGATCGTTAATGTGTCTCAATAGTAAAGTTTTGCTCCCATTCGTTTTGTTTTATGGTAGAGTTTTTAATTGGTTACACCCACAGACATCCGAATATACAATTAGACTGGACAAGCCGCCAATTTTATAGGCAGTCCCAGTGTCGCCATTTCTTTTCGGTTCTTACCTGTGAAAAGTTATTATATTTCTTGGTAAAATTACTGATTCATTGCGATGATGGCATGTTACAATTGCACAGGATGGCATTTTGGGAAAAAACGGTAATTTCTTCTAATATTCGTGCGTTTGACTCGTCTCACAGAGCGTAAACTGGCAGCCAGTGTATGCTCGTTGAGCTTACATTTGTCGCACTTAAAAACGCGGCTTGCCCCATCTCCTGTATTGGGAAATCTGTGGTTACACCATTAGACAGTTCATTATACCTAATTTATTATAATTGGCATGATGGGTTCTGGAATCGTAAAAACTATTTGATATTTTTACTAATCTGGGTAAAACGATGTGCTAACTTTCAGCTCAAAAACTCGTGTATTATAAATCTTATTAGTCTTCAAAGTTAGGTGGGCGACTTTTAAAAACTACTCATTGACAAATTAAAACCAAAGAATAACACATACAATATATAGTAACTTTCGCTTTGCAAATTGAATTCCTTGTCCTATAGCGTAGATTTACAGATTTTGAAGACCTCTTTTTTATAATTAGAGACGTAGAAAGAATTACTAAGTTGGGACATTCCTCGCCAATTTTGACCAAACTGGATATCCTAGTCGGTAACACTGCGGAAAATACCCGACATCAGTAACACGTGACACCCAATCGCGCATGTGACGAGCTGTTAATCGGTTATTATAATTTTCAAGACCCACTAACGGAACGTTTACATTCTATCTGGAAATAAATCGAATTTGTAATGCCTAAAGCGTAGGAAATTATGACTTATATGCATAAATATGAATATGCAAGCAATTGTAAAGACATTGTTACTATCTATAAAAGAAAACCGTAAATTACCATTGGCAAATGAACCCTTAATATATGTATATAACTAAACCTTTATATTCAGTTACGGAACATAAATGGTAACAAGTAACAAAATATGTCCAGAGACATAATATTTCGATAGTAGATGGACCATTCATGCCCAGCATTTGTTATATCATCCAGAATATTTTTCTCTGTCATTTCATTTCCTTTCTGACTTAGGTATATATATTTTCCTCAACGACAAATTATTTTGTAATGAAAAATTATCAAGGTTTCTTTTTAAACATACCAACTACGATTGAACCTCAGAACAATATTACTCAAGAATTTCAGAAATAAGATCACAATAATCTTAAATCTCATGTTTTAAATATAGGAAAAATAAAAACAGAATATATTTCTTTTTCGTATGCGCATCAAATTGAATGTTATTTTTTGTTTTATGTACCTACTTACTTAATAAAATCTTTGTTACAGAATTAACTTAATGAACAATAGCAAAAATGTCCAAAACACAAGCCCAAACTGACTTCACGGTAATCTTAGGAGCCGGCAACCTGAAGTCCATACAAAGTGGCAGCTTATTCTTGTATACTGTGCTTACTTTCCTTGTTGTTCTGGCTATCTACCTTGGCACCAAAGACTGGAAAGGTTTCACTGCCCCGGAAGAAGTTGATCTTGGTGTCGTCAGGGTCCCAGTCCATACGTGTAGAAGAAAACATAAAACCCATAGACATTATGAACGTTGATGATTTTACAAAGTAATAAGAAAACTAAATTTAACGCATTTTCACCTCATGACTAAACGAAAATTAATATATTTGTGGTAATTACATAACGTTTCACCAAATCCAATGATTATTTAAATTAAATAAATTTTAACCTACCACCACTTAAATACAACGATCCCCATTAAGTTAGTTTCCGGTACCTTTAGTTTGAAACTAGTGTCATAGTCGGCGTTTCTCATCAGCGTGGATTACAAGTACCTACCTGTACTAAAATCATTACTCGCATATGACGATTTACATATAAGAATACCTATCCCTGCTCACTACAGTAGGCCCATTAGCATAAACAGGAGGTTCAATCATGAATGCATTCGAAATCTCGCCCCGCCCCCAGGATTTCCCTCTAAATTCAATGCAACTCTAGGTACTATTTAACATGCACATACTCGTGTTCAAATATGAAATATTCTAGGTATATATTATAGGAATTGCCCTGCAATGGAATGATCATGCTCCTTTATTTCCTGTTCAATAATTCGCAGGTCCGCAAAGCAGACTAACTTGCTGCTCCGTTACGTGAGTGCTGGTGGACGCAAGCCCGAATACGCGTCTGTTCTGCACCAGAATCACCAGCCCTGACTGGACACCTAACCAGTTCGATCACACATATCGTGCTCCTCATATTCAAGCTCTTCATCATTAACCCTGTTATGTTTTCAACACGTGCTAGACTCGCCGGCTGCCTGGATAATGACCTGGTGCCATGTAATGGTCTTCCAATGATGTCCACTTTCAAAGACCAGTTGAGGATGTCCCCGATTTTTATAGCTTTTGCACAATCAGCCATACTGTCGGAGCTGGACAACAGGACCAGATGCTTCGAGACAGTGCCTTCGTGAAATATTGGCTCGATGACGTCAACGGAAAATCCTTTTTTGCACCGTGGACTGAAAAATAAAATTGCTATAAACAGAATAACATGCAGATTGCTAACATAGCAAACAGTTCCTATGATGGGTGATTAATCAGCCCTAAGAGTCCACTGCTGGACTAGGCGCCACGTCATTGACCGATATTTTACTTTCCAAGGTTTAAGAGAAACAGACTTACTTATTCTCCTACGCACGTCAAGGACAATCCCACAGATTTCCCAATACAAGAGATGGGGCGAGCCGCGTTTAAAGTACGACAAATGTAAGCTCAACGAGCATACACTGGCTGCCAGTTTACGCTCTGTGAAACGAGTCAAGAATATTACGCACGAATATCAGAAGAAATTACCGTTTTTTTTTTTCAAAATGCCATCCTGTGCAATTGTAACATGCCATCATCGCAATGAATCAGTAAATTTACCAACTAATAGAATAACTTTTCACAGGTAAGAACCGAAAAGAAATTGTGATACTGGGACTGCCTATAAACTTGGCGGTTCGTCCAGTCTAATTGATTGTATATTCGGATGTCTGTGGACAATCCACTACAAATTAGCTTGTAAATAAACAGACAGCTTATGATGGTAAGTGGTCACTGTCCCCTAGACAATGATGTACAAAAGTATAGATTCGTAATATACTCATAAAACAATCGAAAAGTGTTCCGAATGCAGTGACAGCACACATACAAAACAAAAGAGTACAAACTGTACTCTCTTCGGCGGTTCGTTTTTGAGCCACGGATGACGTCTACTATCTACGTCTACTATCTACCTTTATATATACAGAATATCATTGCCCCTAGAATACACCCGTGATCCTGCGAAATGGACCACAGTCTATTTGCCTCATTTATAACGGAAAGATATTGAATCACAGTATCTAGTGAATTTCACTGCCTATCTCACCTTTCAACCCGGAATAGCCATTATCATCATCATATAGGTAAGCCACAAGATGGCCACAGCTGAACATAGGGCTTCCAATAACTTTTCTCTCTGCACTATAAATATGCAAGCTAGCTATATTCATCCAGCGGCAATACAGTTAAAAGCATTAGATACTGTTATGGCGGGAGTTGAAAAGTACGATTGTGGTATCCACGACATTACCATACACGTAATCTTTCTCAGTATAAATTAGGAATCGCCGAAATTTTATAAAGGTTCTTACTCTGTCGGACTTCCTAATCGTAAACGTATCGGTCCAGCCTTCACACATATTCCGTTAGTAATCACTGAATTAATGCTGAGCACAGCACCAACACACAATAACTCGTCGGTGCCTAACGAATGAATCCTTGCAACGAATTTGTATTCATCAACTTTCACCAAATGACACTTAAATTTCCGCTTAAACTTTTAGCCGGGTGTGTTTTGTGTAATGCATCGCAATGTTATAGGAAACACAAGCTATAGTTGAACAATATGGACACTAGAAGATGAGCGATGCAATTTTACTTCGCATAGTTCTATCATCCCAGGTGTGTCTATAAAATTGTATTTGAAATCGTAAGCATTGTCTGGTATTATGATATTGTTTGTGTTCGTCGTCATTGTCGATAATGAAATTCGGCTTAAGAAACCGGTATATACTAGCAAAAAAAATTTTTTCGAAACAATATGCAACAATCGGTTATATTGTTTGAAAAATCCGGATGGTCTTGTAATTTTTGGTAACTCATTTTTTTAAATACCTGATTCTCGAAAATAGGTAAAATTTATAAAAAAAAATTATTGTCATGGTGGCAGCAGCATGATAATAATAAACGTTTGATTATTATCAATGCGTGTGATAGATTCAAACGTTCCTCAATAAAAGGTCTCAAGCATGATTCGTATAAAGCGGTTATATTTTTTTTGTATGCAATACTTTATTCAATAGATATTAAATAAAAATGGTAATTTATGAACGACAAAAATTGTAAGGCATTTACAGAGATATGTAGCACAAATTGAGGACTTGTAAGTTATATCGGATCTACATAAGAACTTTCATTGGGTTCTTTAATTTGTTTGAACATGTTATTAGTCTAAACTAATTAAAAGCACAAATTGCACAATGATCCTCATTCTCATGTTTGTATAACACATAGAAATAGGACTATTTCTATAATATAACACTGTAATTTAACTTGAAACCTTCGGTGAAAATAGCGGACTTCTCAACGATTATACACACGATATCCAAGGAAATAGACTACCGTATATAATACTACTCTTTGGAATAGACCATACGTAGAGATATGTTTTTTTTTTTTAATATATGTTAATAGAACACAGCTTTACTAATGAGATTTAAGGAATTTGAGCGCTTGTTTACACAAACACTTAATCATGTCAGTAAGTTGTAGTTGTACTTTTATCTTTTATGCCAAACTTTGCCCACTTCGATAAAGTACGGAAGAACGTTTTTTTCGCTTTGCACACTTCGTTCAACCTTGTAAAGGTACAGGTGAAATATAGTTTAGGATTTTTCCTATTCATTTTGTAATGTTGTCAGTTTTGGTTTATTTGCAAAAATTTGCGTTTTGTTGAATTTTAATATGCATTGGTGGATTAATATAATTACCACTTGTTGGTGAAAAAGTGCGAACAGGTGCGAATATTGGCAAATGAAACGAAACAGTGCAACGGTCACTAAATTCTCTCAAGAAGTCCGCGTAAGGTTTCGTAAAGTCCAATCTTTCCTGAATCCTATGGAGAAGAGTGGGTATTCACCTATCATACATCATCATGATAATCATCACTCATCATCATCATGATCATTACTCATTTTGTCATTAATTTAATTAAAAAAAATGACGAGGTTCGAAGATCTACGATTTTAGCCTGTTCCAAATGGAACGAATTAAAAAAAGGAAAGAAAATATTGCAGGCAGGGTTGCCAAGCTAAGAGTTTTCACGTACAAATACGAGATTAGTGGTCTTCCGTACGAGGTACGAGAAACTATCAACCTTGTTCAATTGGACGTATTTACACAAAAAGGATAGTTATAGAATGGTAAGCTTAAGTTTATTTGCATATTAGTTATTATATAATAAGTGGTATTATCAAAAAGGATTCAAGTGGATTGGATTTAATTTGATATATTATTTTGAGGTCATTCTTTTTGAATGGATATTTCTCTATATGAATCCAAGGAGACTGAGTCGTTTTTGAGTAACTTAAAACGTAAGGGCCATACATGTGGGATGGTAAAGACCATCGCTTAATATGTTAAATATGTATATACTGTTGATGGTATTTATACCAAAGGCTAATTTACACCGAGAGACCAGTTTGTATACTTAACTCATTTTTGACCTCCTTGTGGGTTGGATCCTTTTGCGTAATACGTCCAATTATGTGCGAGATTTGTATGACCATGTTACATAGTGTTACGAATTGACGTAATTAAATGACATTAATATGGCGGCTAATATGTGACGTTAGTCCATCATAGATTATGATATGCGAATTGTCAAATAGCAAAGAGTCTAGCATGTTCTAGATATTTCGCGAACTATGTAGAATGACGTCAACGCTTCGAGCTTAGCGGGCGGATAGGTATATAAGGCGGACCGATGGGTGCGCCGACAATCTTGTGTTCTACACAAGACTTAACTTCGAAGAGCGAAGTACCTGCGACTACAATGAAGAGCGAGTGATAAAGCGATATCTAAGGGATCGTCGAGTGTGAGATAAGAGTGATTATGACGTGTGTGTGTGCGGACATTATATGGACTCATTAAGTGTTGTGTTATAGTGTGCAGTGTTAATTACGGATTATAGTGCGTGCGTTAATTGACTTATTAGTAAGTGTAAGTATAATTAGTGTTGTGTGTAATTTTTAGTGGTTAATTAATAAGTGTTTTACCGTGTTCTTCTTCGTGTTTGCCAATAATTTATCCTGAACCCCGTCGTAACAATATTAAACAAGTGACATTATCAAAACTTGAAATTTTACACAATAGGCGATCGCGAATTTAGCATTTAGGCGATCATTGTCTGCAGACTATAGTAGCTATATCAACCGTGAAATCAGATTAAAACATTTTGTTCTCCGCATTAGTCGTCTCTATCAAAGCGAGGTTTTTTAGCAAGAAGCTGGTAAAAATTAATTATATTAAGTATTGTTAATGATAAAAGCGTTTTTTTAGATGTACGAGGTTCGAAAGTTAAAGTGGTAAGAGATTTTAGCTGCTTTGTGCGAGGAATTTTATTTCGGGGCTGGCAACCCTATACCAATGTGACATGACATTACTACTACTGTGTATTCTGCTAAATAAATAAAGGAATAAAGCAAATTTATATAATTAATTCTTGTGCTATATTTTTAAAATGATTCATTAATAAGTCTTAGTGGTTAAAATATAAGTAAACAAAATGCCAACTGTTATTTTATTAGATGTCTCGCTATCTATGTCTCGACCGGTGCCGACGCCGGAACGAGCATCATACTCGTTTAACCATAGCAAATGCTGCATTAATGCGTTTTTAGATTACCTCACCACCCACGCCAAGTTGGAATACGTAGCTCTAGTATCCTTCTCATCAACTTATGAAGGTATGTACTTTAAAGTATATTTATTTATGTAAATACATGCAGCCCTGTTATTTCAGCATTATTATTCCTATATTTTGAAACCACTTATTATAATTATAATATTTATACAAAAATTATAAACAATACAAAGGTTATTAACAAACAAAAATTTTAACCTTAATAACATTTTATTTTAGAACTTATAACATGCCTAATCAAAAACCTTTGTAAAAAGAGTTACGTAGGTATATAATATGATCTTTTTATGTTCCAAATTGTACAGAACAGTCAGGACCCTCACTTGATGGTAAGTGTATGCCAACCATAACAGAGTGGCATAAAGGAAAATTAATAACTGATAGACATTATTATTCTCCATCAATGCCACACTGTTCATGTCCTCCGTGAAAACAAATGTTAGTTCCTCATTCCATCTTGACACATAAAAATGCATAATACTCCTATTTCGCAAGACAATATCTGGCACTGTGGTGGTGTGGTACCTACCTAGACAATTGTGTACCGAGTCTACCACCTAGAAAAATTGTTATCTTATTGTTAGATCCTTTATAATGTTTATACTTACATATGTATATTTCTATAATTATTTTACTTATCCTATAAAGCTTAAATTTCATGACACATTTTTTTTTCAGTATCTGTTCCATTTACTCGAGATTTTGAGAGTATTAAGACTAAGTTACCCCTATTAGAAGAAGGTGATAGGACTTGCATAGAAGTGGCATTACTTGGTGTAAACCAATTGGTTCTGAGTGAATGGGGCTATCAGACACCAGTGCAAATTATATTGGTATGTATTGGTTTCATTTATACATTGTTTCAGATATGTCAAATTTCTTTAGAATAAAGTAGTTTTTTTTTTCTTAACATGTTAATATCAGTTCTGTTATTTATTACCCGATATATATGGTAATCACACTTATGAATTAAGTGAAATTTTTGTAGCAACAGTACACTACACACAAAGTTTGTTCCCGTAATATTAACTCATTAGTTGTTGTTCCATCCATTATCAGAATCCACTATTCTACCTAGGGGGCCAGGTTTAATCCATGCATCATTGTATTTGTTCGGGTGTTTCTATTTTTAATATGTATATAGTTACAGGAAAAGTATGTTTATATGTAGTTTAGTACCTATAGTTCCTTGCTCCAAGCTCCTTGCTTAAAATGGGGCTAGTTGATGCTGTGTGAATCTGATTCTGGTAAATACCTTGTTAACGGGTAAGCAGGATGCCATGACAGAGTGGTTTTGAATGAGACCAGCAATTGAGTAACTGTTTTTATTCACCATCAATGACGCACTACGCCCATCGCCCAAGACATCTGATGTCTCTTGTGCTAGGTAATTTTACTTTTATTTGTATTGCAGATCACAGATGGGTGCAGCGGTTCAGGGTTGATCGGTCGAAACCGTATCATTCAAGAGCTCCCGTTGCCTCCATCGTACACAGCAAAGATTCACATCTTGCCTATAGTGTCACCACATGATATATGCTTGCAACATGGTATGAACCACTTTCCTTATCTAATGAATTGTATTTGTTTTAAATACTTGCATGCTTTCATTACAGTGGAATAGAATTCGATTGTTTTAAATCTGTACATTGTACTAATATGAGGGCTTCCTTTTAAGTTATCATGTTTAGAACGACCACAAACGACGTTGTTCGATGACCCATTTGGTGTTGTGGTTCAGAGGTTGGCTGCAATACCAAGGGTCCTGGGTTCGAACCCCGGGCAGTACAAACATTTGTATGCATGAACATGTCTTTTTGTAATGGTCTGGGTGTTTTCTATGTATATTATGTATTTACAAAAAATATATATAAGTATGTTTATCAGTTGTTAAGTACCCATAATACAGGCTTCACGCTTATCTTGGGGCTAGATGGCGCTGTGAGAATATCAGTTGATATTTAACAAATTTAATTTAACAAAATAAATATAGGCAATCTAAAATGATTTACATATATAAGCTGATGCCAATTTACAATATTCTTTTTATTTTCAGCAATGCCTCTTTATCAAAAAATCGTGGAACTGGCTGCCAACACATCAAACAATCCAAATGCAACATTATCACGTGGTGCCATCTACTGTCCTGAGCAACTATCTGTGCAAAGTGTGAGTAATAAATATGGACTGCATAATCATTTAATTTTTTAGCCCTCCGGCCCGATGGACCGACTACTTGCGAAAGGTCGCTGTGGTGGTGGAAGCTGGATAGGAAAAGCGGAGAACTGGGATATCTGGCGCAAAATGGGAGAGATCTATAGCGATTGAATCATTTAAGTTATTTTTTATATGAGTTAGCAAACAAATGGAAAGTACCTGGTGGCATTTGTCAGCTACAATAGTGTAGCCCTTGAGCCCTACCATATCTACCTATATTAAAAGCATAAATGTTTTAGCGTAGCAGAAATTTAATGAAGTTAAAGCACCCACGCAGAAGACCCTCACGTATTTATACTGGAAATCTAAAACCCCTTTACGGGATGCTCTAATGTACTACCTCCGTGGTCTAATGGTCATTGTATAAAACCACTTCAGGGTTACAAGACTTAGAAACATAGACTAGGATTGGCCTCATTATTTATCAATCGGACAACCTAAACGATAAGTAGAAGGAAATGTCCAGTACACTTTGTAAGAAATAAAAATCATTGAACAACCGATTCAGTTGTCATGGTTGAGAACATCATCTAATACACCAAAGATTCCGGGTTCGTACCTCGGGCAGTACAAACATTTGTGTGCATGAACATGTCTGTTTGTAATGGCCTGTTTTCTATGTACAATATGTCTGAATTTACAAAAAAAAATATGTGTATGAGTATGTTTATCAGTTTTTTAGTACCCTAATTACAAGCTCTTCTTCGATGGCGCTCTGTGAATGTCAGTGGATGTATATTTTAATTTTATTTATTAGACTGTAGCAGCAATGACGCGGCTATGCGAGCAGCACTATCAAGAGTTCTGGTGTTCACTAAAGTGCGGCCAGCTGGAGGCTCGCGTGCAGCTGTTCCCGGCTCCGCAGGAGACACAACTCAACACATACTCTCACCCACCAGCTACACGTTATCGGATTCTTATCGCAACAGGATTTAGGTAGGTGACCTCAAATGTAACATCGTTTAATTGGGATTTAAAAAGGAAATCTAAAGAATATCATGAAATTGTTGATTGCTTTGACAAGTTACGTCAGGTCTTCACGTCGACGATTCCGCAATGCTTAAAGACAAAAGTCTTTGAGCAATGCGTCCTACGCGGACTAACATACGCAGCTGAGACATGGGCACTGACTGAGGGATTGGTTCACAAGTTTAATGTCACTCAACGCGCAATGGAGCGAGCTATGCTCGGGGACTCTCTTAGGGATAAAATCAGAAATGATTTAATCTGTAAGAGAACTAAAGTTTCCGACATAGCCCGCCGGATCAGCAAGTTGAAGTGGCAGTGGGCTGGTCACGTTTGTCGCAGAACCGATGGCCGTTGGAGCAGAAGAGTTCTCTGGAGTCGAGACCGCGTCTCGGCAAGCGTAGCGTAGGACGCCCTCCGGCCCGATAGACCGACGACTTGCGAAAGGTCGCTTGTGGAGGTTGGATGAGAAAAGCGGAGGACCGGGATGTCTGGCACAAAATGGGGGCGACCTATGTCCAGCATTGGCCTGCGAAAGGTTGAATAATAGTATTGACTGCTTCCGTGGTGTAGAAGGCACAGTGTTGGGCTTAGATCGCTGCGCAACCCGGGGCTCGTGGGTTCGAATCCCGCGAGGAAAAGTCCCTTTTCCAGGCTGAATCACGTGAACCGTAGATCCCGGCTACAATCTTATGATGGTAATTGTTTATCATCAGCCTATAGGAATAGATAGACAAACCCCTTCTGCCAGAACAACAACCAACAACATATTAAATATGCTTCAATCTGTTGCTCTATTGTTATGTAATGTCGGACAAAAATACACTTTCACATGAATAATATCAGTAAGTATATATGATAATTTATCCCTTTCTGTTCTTTGTTAACAGGTACCCCAATCGCAATAAGCAAACATTTGGTAATACCTCAAACGCAAGCTGGTGCCAATAGCAATAACCGAGAAAATTATGGTTCTAAAACGCCAACAAAGGTAATTCAACAAGATATTTTTCCTTAAATAAAAGTAGCCTATGTTTTTCCTTACTACAGCTACTTGCCAAAAAAGTACCATCCAAATCCATCCAGCCGTTTCAGAGATTAGCAACTAAGCTGCTTGCACCAATGGAGTGGCGTAGCAACTGCCTTCTATTACTCACGAATATATTATGCACTGCACACCACTGCCTCAATTTTTTTTCCGTCATTTCCTTATTTTTATAGGTAAAACCTAACATTGAATTTTTTTCTAGGAGGGCTCAAGTACGGATAGCTCAGCCGCTGAGGAAGATATGTCAGATCCTAGTAAAGTGCCAAACTTTTGCGTATTACTACATGGAGCTTTAAAGGTACGTACAAACAAAGAAGGACTGATTGATTAATTTTTGAGAAGTCGACTACACCAAACTAATTTTGACGATCCTTGTGGTATACATTAGTATAAGTATGTTAAGAAATTTTTGTACCTTTTTCAATCAAAGTCAATATTAGTTCAAAAAGCACTTATGAAAGTCAATAAAAATTCATTTCAAATACCAAAGTATAGTACAAAATCGAATTTTGATACTTTTAAAGAGCCCTTCAGTGTTTTGATCTGTTGCGAAAGAAGTACCCAAGAAAACTCAACAGTACAGCCTTTTTTAAATAATCATTTAATGTACAAACATTTTATAAACACTTAAATAGCGGAGCAGCAATATTTCATAATTCAACTTTTTCACTATCATTCAAGTAGTCATTGTGACAGATTCACAGAAGGCCGCCATTTGTGGGCATCTTTGTTGTATGCATCTTTGTTGTATCGTACACTATCAGTGGTCTATAAGTGTATGTTTATCCGACGCTCTTACGGTGAAGGAAAACATCGTGAGGAAACCTGCGCGCGTCTACCAAGAGATTCAAAGGTTGTTCGTGAAGTCGACCAAACACCCTATACGGGTAGGCTCGTGCCCCTCGGTGGGGACGTATAATGAGCTGATGTGATGATGATGACCATAATAACGGTTGCAGGTGGAAGGTATGTCGGCGCTGGTGCAAATAGGCGCGGACTGGTGGGGCACGGTGACAGCGTGGTGTGAGCCATCGAGGACCCGTCGGTCATGTCTTCTGCTCAGCGTACTGAGGCCCGGGGTCTCGGCCGCGCCCTGGCTGGGGCCTCTCGACCAGCTCGGGCCTCTTGAGGACACCACCTCCACTGGTCAGTACGATAAACCACTACTCAAGTCATAAGCAGTGGCCTGCACACCGATCGCACTAAATTTTAACAGCTATAACGCAACTACACTAGGACCGAAATACAATTTTTTGATCAATTTTATATCGTGCTAATTATTTGCTAGTTCAGACTAAATTAAAATTGAACCTTATGGCAATACCGAATATCGAAAATGTCATTACATGATCGGAAGGATATCGTAACTACACCCTTATTATAATCGAAACGTTTCGTTTTAAAATAACGCGATCGGCCTGCTGTACTCCATATATGCAAATAAGCATTTGCATATATGGAATAGCCTGTGTTCCCCAATAAACCCGAAAATCACGATCATATAAAATCTTTCCTTATTTGCCCTACATCTTTTCAACAATGTGCAATCTACAGTCAACAACAGTTCTAATGTTTTGAGAAAAGGAATTTACATTCTTGTCAAATTGAGTGCAGTCGATAACAGCAGATCGCTTGTTGTTTCAAATCTGTAGAGGAAAATGGGTGAATAAGTGGGAATATTTTAATATGTTGTCTATTTTCCCGGTTGTCTGGATTGCACACTACTGGTGCAGGTGCTACCCACCTGAACCGGGTCAAGGTGATATAGTTTGTCTTAAACCGGTGTTTGTTTATTTATTTATAGGTATGCCAACACTACTTAACTAGGAAAATCACAAATATTTCAATTAATGTTCTAGTACATGCACCAATTACAGCATTCTTTAGTAACAATTTATTTCATTAATTTCATAAATATTATTTATTACATTTAAAAAAACCAATAAATGTACATAACAAGCTCAAATTTAACATAGGTCGACATAATTCACATTTGGCTGAACTAGGTAAACCTGTTTTTCAAGCGACTTATTTGCTAAATTATTATTTTAAAAATACAACGAGTAACAAGAAGATAACAAGTAGTAATTAATTGTTTGTCGTCAGAGTCGTTCCCGATACGGTCGTGGCGGTCGTACAGCGGCGGGAACGCGGCGTGCGCGTGGGCCCGTCCGCACGCGCTGTTGGCCGACGTGCAGAAGGTACTGCGACACGCCAGGAAGCTGCCGGACAAGACGCAGCATCTCTACAAGGTAACCGTTGTCACTTGTTGACGACCCATTTGGTTCGATCCCCGGGCAGTGCAAACATTTGTGTGACAACATTTTACGACATTACAAACAGACATGAACATGTCTGTTTGTAATGGTCAGGGTGTTTTCTATGTATAATATTGTTACGAATTGACGTAGTTAAAATGTCATTAAATATGGCGGCTAATATGTGACGTCAGTCCAAAGACAGTCCATAGAGTATGAATGCGAATGTCAAATACAAAGGTCTAGTATGTTCTAGATAATTCGCGAACTATGTGTAGAATGACGTCGACGCTTCGAGCTCAGCGGCGGACAGGTATATAAGGGGCCGACGGTGCGCCGGGAGTCTTGTGTTCTACTCAAGCGAACGAGAGCGAAATACTGCGACTACAAGGAAGAAGCGAGTGATACAGCGATATCTAAGGGATCGTCGAGTGTGATAACAGTGTGAAGAGTTAACGTGTGATATTACGTGTGTGTGCGGAAAGTGTTGTGTTATAGTGTGCAGTGTTAATTACGGATTTTAGTGCGTGCGTTAATGATTAATTAGTACGAGTGTAAGTGTAATTAGTGTTGTGTGTGATTAATATTGGTAATTAATAAAGTGTGTTACCGTGTTATTTTCGTGTTTGGCAATAATTTTCCGAAACCCCCAGCTCGTAACAATATGTATGTATTTACAACAAAAAAATAAAGTATATTTAATCTGTTGTTTAGTACCCATAATACAGGCTTCACGCTTAACTCGGGGCTAGATGGCGCTGTGTGAATGTCAGTGGATATGTATTTATTTATTGTCACTTATGAAGACGCAGCATCTCTACAAGGTATCTTTGCCAGTATCCCTTCAAGACCAATATATGTACCTATGTATTTACAAAAATAAGTATATAAGTCTTCATCATCAGCTCATTAAACGTCCCCACTGAGGGGCACGAGCATACCCGTATAGGGTGATTAGGCCTTAGTCGTCCACGCGGGCCCAGTGTGGGTTGGACGACTCCACACAACCTTTGAATCGCTTCGCAGGCGTGCGCAGGTTTCTCACGATGTTATCCATCACCGCAAGAGCGTCGGATAACGCAATTCATTCATATACTTTTCGCAAACACATTGGTACGTGGCGGGATTTGAACCTCAGCCCTCGTAGCCGTAGCCGGTAGGAGGGCGACAGTCTACACCATTGAGCCACCGACGCTCAAATATATAAGTATGTCTATCGATTGTTTAGTACCCATAATACAAGTTTCACGCTTAAGTTGGGGCTAGATAACGCTGTGTGAATGTCAGTAGATATATTTATATGTTACTTAGTGTTGCGTGCCGCTCGATAGTTCACTATCGATAGTTGGAACAAAATGTATCGATACTGCCGATAGTTTTGCCCTATCAGTAGTGACCTTTTTACTTTATTTTATGACATTAGGTAACAGGACGGTTAGTTCGCTTGTAGTGCTGAAGGAAATCAATAATAGCAGGTAGTCATTATTTTACGTGGTAAGTGATACGCCTGACCGTGATAGATGCAGTGTTGAAGGAGATAAATAACATGTACTTAATCATTATTTTCCGTTCGTTAGTTGGACAAAAGTAATAGTATCGACACTGACGTATCTTATTGACCTAACAAAAGTATCGTATTTATTGTTATGACGTCGATAACCGTGCACTATCAATGTTAAAATAAAATAGGACATTCTATTAAGCCGTTTTGACAAAAACAATCAATCTATTATTAACTTTATCCACTATATTTATTTTTTATTTCACAGGAACTGAACCGGCTCCGGCGGGCGGCCATCTCTCTCGGTTTCTCCGAATTACTGAGTTGTGTTGGCAACGCGCTAGAACGCGAATGTAGCGCTCTGTCGTCCAACGCCCCGCCCGACGCCGCGTTACAGTTGGCGCATGCGGCTGCGGCCTTGAGGGACCCCCGGACCGCGTTGGACATCAAACATACTCTACAACCACTTGCGGCCAACTTCACAGTCACCACCATGCCGCATTAACTGTTGCCGTTATTCACTCTCTCCCTATATAGTGCGTTTCATATAATAGTACCTATGCTGTTATGTTGGTACCTCGTCATTGGTATGGTACGATAAGACGATCCCGTGGGTTTTGTTTATTCAGTTTTATTTTTACCGCTTTTCAAAGTTTTGGGCATGATCACAGTCGAAAATAAAACTAAATAAACAAAACGTAGGTTCCGTAGGGGAGCGTCTTATCGTACCAATGACATTTACAGACAAGGCGCCAACATAACGGCATAGGTACTATTATATGAAACGTAATCGTATTTTTATTAGACGATATCAACTGACAGTAGGAAATGTCATTTTGTAAAATAATATTGCCATATTAAAGCAATAGTGATGCATTTAGTTCTCGTTCAATAAGACCCAATTCAAATGCCTTATAAGTTTCCTGGCAATTTTCTACATAACGTTTGAAACACTCGGTTTTCAGTATAGATAGACACTGTAGGACTACAGTCGTCGAAAACTAGTTGGTTTGTAGAAAGCATGACTAAAATTTGGACCTCGTATCTGATATCGGCTGTTTAGCATACTAACTACTCACTAATCGAGGCAATATCATTTATTCAAGTGTTCCAATCATTCACTTTGTCCAATACTATTTTTATTTCATCAAAAACTGACAACACAGTGAACATTAGTTGATATCGTTTAATTAAAAAATACGACTATAGCATCGATATCAGTAGTCGTATGACAAAACATGCGACTTGTATTTCGTAAGTAGTGCATAACATAATTTAATTGTAAATAAATAAATTATAACAAAATGTGTGCCTTATTATTCACTCTATTTTGTGCTCTTCAACCCCCTGCAGCCGAATATATCCATCAGACCAGATTTCCACGATTCCCTGGTCACTCTTTGATCTAAGCTGAACTCTGAACCCACTAGACCACGTAGGCAGTTGTTAATTTTAATAATTTCATTACTATTGAACAATAGTTTTGTTAAACAATTATTTATTGAACAATAATTTTGTTAAATAATAATGAAATTATTAAAATTAAGTATGTAGTAATTTAGTTTAGTCCAAGTTTAAAGTAGAGCCATATAAAAAGTTAACTTGATATTAAAATCATTTTAGGACTCAGAGAGTAAAACTAGGTCAAACTATTAGCAACTTCACATCTGTCAACTATGGTGTACCACAGGGAAGTGTTCTGGGTCCAACACTCTTTTTGGTGTATATCAATGACTTGTGCAATCTTCAAATCCCCAATACCAGGGTTTTCTCTTATGCTGACGATACAGCCCTTGTCGTCACAGGTAATTCTTGGAGCGTAGTTAAGGAGCAAGCTGAGCGGGGACTTATAACTGTTGCGAAATGGCTAAAAGCAAATTTACTAACGCTCAACACCTCGAAAACCAATTTTATGTGCTTCTCAATTAGGGATAGAGGACAACCAGACCCCACATATGAAATCAAGATCCATAGTTGTGATCATAGGGTTAGTGGTGACTGTGCTTGTCCACATATAAATAAAGTAAGAACTGTGAAGTACTTAGGTGTCACTCTTGATCAAAACCCTGAATTGGCATTCACATATTGGAGTGGTATCTGGTAGAATTAGAAAATTAATATGGGTGTTTAAAACTCTAAGACATGTTGCTTCTAAAACACTATTATACCAGATTTATCTTGCATTGGCACAATCAATAACTACCTATTGTATAACTCTCTGGGGGGAGCTGTTAAAACGAATTTTTTTGAGATCGAACGAGCACAGCGAGCTCTTATAAAGGTGATGACTTTTAAAAAGAAAAGATTCCAAACTGAAACTCTTTGTGCAGAGTCTCACTTATTATCAGTCCGGAAACTTTATGTACTACATTTAGTTCTAAAACAGCACACGTCATTGGTATATACCCCGATTATTGAAGAAAGAAGAAGGAAATATAAAATTTTAACCATCCCACGAATTCACACACGCTTTGTCCAAATTCAATACCATAATATGGCTGCAAAAGTCTACAACCTTATTAATAAAAATCTGAATATTTACTCAGTGACATCAGGTAAATGTAAAGTAGTACTGATAAAATGGCTGAAGAGTTTGAATTATAATGAAACAGAAGAAATACTGAAGTAGGACCCTGAACAGCAAACTCACTACTTAAATGACATACACACACCACACACTAAAACACACACATTTACACTTTTTACACATAAGTACTTACACACACCGCACACACGTCACACTTTTGACACGTAAGTCACACACACACTCACACATACACCTTTTTACACATAGTTACACACCCATAAAGACACACAGTTTTACACATACTTACCTACCACTTCACTTTTACACATACTTACACACATTTACTTTTTTCACATACGTGCACACGCGCCTCACGCTAATGCACACCAAACACAGAATAGACACACACACACATTTTACACATACGCGCATAAGTAACTCGTTGCGCACCTGTTTGATACAAAAATTACCTTAAGTGATTTCTATGTTTTATTATGTTTGTAATGATATTTGGTAGTAGGTTAGTATTTAGTATCAGAAGATACTAAAGTACTCATTTTTGTTTAATATTGTATAACTGTAGTTAAAAAGAGCGGGTCATCTGGCACAGGCATATACTTGCTTAAAAGGTGACTTCGACCTTAATTAATAAAATGTAGATAGAAGAAGATAGAAAACGTTTATTGGCTTAAGCAACACAAAAAATATATCGACAAACAACAAAAAAGGCATAATAAAGAAAACGATAAAACAATAATGGAAAAAGGGAAAAAAACAGTACATTTATAATTATCTAAGAACTTACGAGCTAGTGTTGATAGCCAAATAGGTCCACTTCAGCATAAGCTTAGACGGCATAATCCGTCGAAGCGCTGGTTTTACGGAGGGACCTTGGGTGAGTGATGAAAATGTAAACTTTCTTTGTATGAATATATTTTTTTTAATTTCTATTCTTTAGACTCTTCACAGTCCTGCCATAGATGTATAGTCTTGAGATGGGTTTACTATAATCCCGTGGTTTCCTCCAATCCTTATCCTTTTATACCTGTTTTTGTTTCTAATACTCTCACATGGACTTCGCTTTTTACCGCCCCGTGACTTCAAAAATGTTTATTGCTGGTGGACATAAAATTTTGTTTTTCCATAAAACAATGATGGTGTAATGGTGTTATAATTTTCGGATCATCATATTATGGAAACAATACGAATCTCGAGACAGAAAAAATAGCTCAGCGCGCCCTGTCGAGACTTTGAAAAGAAATCTTTTATATTGTTGCAGAAAAAATATCAACAAAAGTTAAGTCATGAACAAAGCGCCATCCGCTATTTGCACAAAATGGCAGATTGCGGTTTATATTTATAGGAACGAATAATAATGTAGAAATAAAACTTAAAAGTACCGATCTTGAAGTTAAAAACCGTACCTTTTTGGAAAGCCAACAGTCCTTTTTTGGGAAATCATACTGGCAACACTCCAAACTTGTGTTGTGACAGCTGACATCTACTTGTTTTTGTAATTTTGTTATTATTACTTTTACGGTTGCTTTTTTAAAATTAAACTTAATAAGGATGCCCAAAATATTTTTTAAGTTAGCCATTCTCATATTGGTGTCAAGCTTACCTTTTATTTTTACTCTGAATGGTGACTTTGTATTCGATGATTATGAGGCAATTCTAAAAAATAAAGATGTGTGGTCCCCTCAATGGATGAATTGCTTTCAAAATGATTTCTGGGGGACGAATGTTAAAAGTAATTTTAGTCACAAATCTTACCGACCTCTAACGGTTTTATCTTTTAGGTATACTATGTTCAGTTTTCATAGATAAACTTCTTGTGGTACAATTCTTTCTAACTTGTTTTATATATTTTGTTTCAGGTTGAACTACCTTATTAATAATAAACAACTATCAGCATTTCATTTCAAGCTAACCAATTTACTTTGTCACATTTTAACTACTATCACAGTATGGTTTGCATTCAGAAAAATGTTAAACGATTATCATGCTGAGAAGAAACTTACTGACTTAAGTTTTTTGGCTGCTGTACTTTTTGCCACACATCCTATTCATGTTGAAGCGGTTTGCGGTTCAGTGGGTAGAGCAGATATTTTGGGCAGTTTGACTTTCTTCCTAGCTTTTCTATCATATCAGAAAGCTACTACTACTGCCGATCATTGTTATTCTTTCTTGTTTTTATCACTATGTATATCACTTTCGCTGTCTCTATGTTGTTTAAAGAAAATGGTGTTACAGTGTTGGTAAGACATTTTATGCCTCCTTACAGAAATGTAATAGAAAATAAGCATATTTAACATATTATGTGTGTTTTTAGGGATTTTGTTTATGTTTTGACTTTTTAAATAAATTTTTGAAGAACAAGGGAGAATATACTAAACATTTCAGAAAAAGAGTTATTGTTACCATACTATCAACAATTCTGGCTACTTTATGTAAGATGGATTGTAATGGGTTCAATGAAACCAGAGTTTAAAGCAATTGATAACCCTGCAGCATTTGCTGAAAGTTTGTTCTCAAAGGTAACTATTTTATTTACATACATTTTTGTGAAATATCTAATATTTTTGAAGTTTGCTTGGGAGTTGGTGTCAAAAAAAGTATATTACTCATTAGATTACACATGTACAATTGTATGTTAAACATAAAATAATATATATTTAGTCAGGAATGAACACATTTTACAGCATACTAGAGGTGAAATAATAAGATGAAACTGTATTTTATTGTTACAGATTGCAACATTCAATTACATATACTTTTTAAATATTCTGTTACTTTTGTGGCCACAATGGCTGTGCTATGACTGGTCTATGGGATGTGTACCACTCATAGAAAATGTACTAGACTTAAGGATAGTATTTGTTTTTTCCCTTTATATTTATGGATTTTTAATCCTTATAACAGTATTTAGAAAAAAATCAAACTGGAAGACAAAAAGGTGATTACAATATTAATTGGTAAAGTACAATATAAATATAAGAAATAACAACTTACTTTTAAGTTCTCTTTTCAGGGCCATTATTCTAAGTATAGCTTTAATGGTGATACCGTTCCTGCCTGCTGCAAATATATTTTACCCTGTTGGCTTTGTTATTGCTGAAAGGATTTTGTATATTCCCTCAGCAGGATTCTGCTTGTTGGTGGCAGTTGGGTTGAATAAAATAATTGTAAGAAGCAAAAAGACCAAAGTTTGTATTGTATTGATGTATGTATTAAAAGCTTTATTTTCTTTAATATAGATAGATACTATCCAATATTAATGTAGGAAAAACCTATTTATAATATTTTAACTCTTATTCTTTATTAAACAAAAATGAAGTTAATATGTTTGGTTTTTTTAACAGTTTAAGTTTCCTGACAATATCCTGACATTATTTCCATGTTTTAAGTTTAAGTTTTTCTTACTATTAGATCACTCAGCTTTATGCACATAGAATTTAACTATGCCATTTATAGCATAATTTATGACTTTGCTTGATTTCAGCTGGGACTGATATGCTATTGGTTATTAATATTGTTATATGGAGTGAGGAGTTGGCAAAGGTCTCATGACTGGCAAAATGAATTCCAATTGTATATGAGCGGTCTTCCTGTGTGTCCTCTAAATGCAAAGGTCCACTATAATGTGGCCAAGGTGACTGATGCCAGAAATGAAACAGATATGGCTATGGCAGCCTATAAGGAAGCTATAAGGTATTTCATGTTTTTACTACACTGTTCATTTGTAAATATGTATTAATTACGCTTTAGTACATTTCCTAATTTGAAAACTTATTTCAGACTCTACCCTCAATATTATCAAGCAATGAACAATCTTGCTAATATGCTTAAAAATCAGAAAAAATATTCTGAAGCTGAATTTTATTTGAGGAATGCTATAAGATACAAGTGAGTTTGTTTTACTATTTGTAGCGTAGAATTAACCTATTATTTAGACGACCCATTTGGTGTTGCGGTTGAGAGGTCGACTGCAACATCAAAGGTTCCGGGTTCGATCCCCAGGCAGTACAAACATTTGTGTGCATGAACATGTCTGTTTGTAATGGTCTGGGTGTTTTCTATGTATAATATTAGTGTATTTACAAAAAAAATTATATAAGTATGTTTATCCATTGTTTAGTACCCGTAATACAGGCTTCACGCTTAACTTGGGGCTAGATGGCGCTGTGTGAATGTCAGTGGATATTTATTTATTTAATAAAGGCCTTTTATGTATGTTGATACAAGAAAAAATATGGCTGTATACTAGGCAAAACAATGCACAGCATTGTTTCGCCTGGTGAGTGTGATTACTAGAGGCCCAAAATCCCCATTTTGTCTCCAAACATTTCCTTGTTCCTCAAAAGTTTACAAATTTGGCAACACACTCGTTTCTCCCCTAAAGTTACGTGTCCATTGATGGTATCAGTTACCAGCAGCTGAACCGTTTTTTTTTCGGAAATGACATCACTGTTGGTGGCTTCACCGTACAATTGGCGAGCACAGGCTAATGCTTAGTTTGGGCTAGATGGCGCTGTGTGAATCTCAGTAGATATTTATTTATTTAGGTTACCTAGCCCCCCCCCCTCCCTTTTTTGCAACGCCCTAAGCCGAGGTTCGCGTCCCAATCTGGTTACCACCCTTAGGTTCGTTGCTTTTTTGGGCTGAGAGCCATCTGCGCTCGCCAATTGTACGGAGAAGCTGTGAAGGCCACCTCCTGCCGACAGCGATAAGTCATTCCGAAAAAAGAAATAATAAAAACAATCCTGATACATTCATCACGGTTGATTTGATTGTTTATCAATCAATCTACTTTGCTGATATAAAATAATAAATATACCTTTATTATTTACTTAATTGCAATATGGTTAATTTTATTTTTTCTGTAGGCAAGATTTCCCCGCAGCTTGGATGAATTTGGGTATAATTTTGGCTAGCATCAAACGACTACAAGAATCTGAAAATGCGTACAAAACTGCGCTCAAATATCGCAAAAATTACCCTGACTGCTTATACAATTTGGGAAACTTGGTAAGTCGTTTGATGTACCTACAAATCCTATAATCTTTATTTTCCATTGGATTTAGTTACCATAGTATATACACAACAGTTACATCAAGCAATTTCATAAGGATGTATATAATAGGTTACCAAATAAGTATTAATAAAGTAGTGATTAGGTTACCAGATGACAGGAATTTTCCTGACATGTCCGGAATTGTAGCTCTCTGTCAGGGAAACAGGAAAAATATGTAATTGTCAGGAATTTTTAATAAAGAAAATATGAAATATTAAATATTATTTATTACGCCCCTACCGCACCTATGTAAGTAATCGAACAGAACAGAGAAAAAAAAATATTCTAAAGAGCGGGTATTTACCTACATTTACCCACTCACTAAAGTCAGGAAATTTATTGCAAAATCAGGGATTTTTTCAGGAAAATTTTTTTTTGGGCTTGGTAACCCTAGTAGTGATTGTAACCTGTACAGCATATTTATTTCTTAGATAGGGATCATAATATAGCATCTAATAAATTCGGAGCCTATACCACTCTTTTAGTCCGAAACACAGACAAAGTAGAAGAAAAAGGTGTATTGGTGGTGCTTTACACCATCACCAATACCTACACCTTTTTGGTGTACAAATACATACTTGATGCACAATCACGAAGAAACGTCAACAAAAAAATGACCGATACCTATGTCACATACGTATAGTTATTGTTATATTTAAAACGTAAAATTATTCATTAAAATTTTGACCTTAACGCGACATAGAAAGAGTACAAAATTAAAAGCACGAGCACACTACTATGTAATTGTGAAATGTAGCGAGCGATGTGATTATGAATGAAAATTCTGCCCAACTGACGCGATGGGCAGATTTTTTGAGTGAGATTGTGCATCTAGTTAGTTATTGTTTATCTAAGATTCTACTACACAATTACCATTTTAAACCCTTAACATTGACGTTGTACCGGGATATAAAATTTTCATTAGATGTAAAGTGTTCGTTTGTCAGCTAATTTACATGGCATTCCAAGTACAGTAGAAACGCCGATTATCCGAATTAATTGGGACCGGGTCGATTCGGATAATCGAAATTCGATAATCGGACATAGACTTGTAATAAAGAAAACGAACTGTCACAAATCTAATAAACTTTTTTAAGTTTAACAAACACAGTTTCTAATAACGATCACTTAAACATCTCGACCAGATAAAGTTGCAACCCCATCAGGCCTTATCAAAAATACAAAGTGCAGAAATTCACAACGCTAATAGAGGCTTAGGACCGATTCAGATAATTGGTGTTCGGATAATCGGCGTTATACTGTAAATAAATTAGTGTAAATTGAAGCCCAGGTGGATACCCTTCTCAGGCAGACTTTCCAACCCGCAATGGAGCAAAAAAGGGACCCTTTTTTGTCCAAGTATATTACCCTTTAGACGTTAATGGAAACTTTATCCCATAGTGGACAGTAGAGCTGACATTTAAGACAAATAAAAATTATTTCCAATTGTATACAGTATCTGGAAATGAATAGAACAAACGACGCTGTCGAGTATTGGATGCATGCTGTCCATTTAAATTCCAAACATGTATTGGCCTGGACAAATTTGATAGCTTTGCTGGACAATACAGGTTTGTTATATCACAGATAATATAATATGTTATATCAATGTTTTCGACATATATGGAAACAATCAAAGCAAATTCTATAAAGCATCTAAGGTAAAAATACAACTTTGCAAAGTCCATCATACAACTTTGAAAACCAATCACCTGCTATAGTGTTGCCTGGAAACTAGCTTACGAGTTTGGCATCTTGCATTGTGAGGAGGGTTATTGTCCGAAACTCACCAATGGTCGAGATCTTCAGTCTTAGCACTTGTGAAAGCACTTGCCTAACCTGAATGCAATATTTAAAGCTGTATGACGTCATATCATGGCGGCATGGTGTTTAAAACCACAGATAATATAATTATGTAGGTACCTATATTTAAATTACAATAAAAAATTCATTGTTTTACATACGCTGTCCCTTGTTGTAGAATGTGAACTACAATTGTGTTTAATTACAGAAATTGGATAGGGCTATGGAAGTTATACCAAAAGCGCTTTCAGAGCTTCCCGATTCGCCATCTATAAACTTTGCTGTGCGAATATATACGGAAAGAGGGACAAGTTCGCTAAGCTGAACAATATTTTTTGACGCTATAAACTTTTTGGAGTTAAAGTACAAGCCATCCACTATGCTAACTTAGGTAAGTGATAAATATTTGCTTTTCAAATAATTTCAAAGATACTACTTCATTTCTGTAGTTAATTTTGCTGCTGTTGATTACCGCGTTGACTTTAAAAATAAAGTAAATGAAGTACATAATCCACACTTAATGACACTATGGGTTTCGGCTAACAACTTAGATCAGCAAATTAAAAAAAAAAGATTCTTAATAAGTAGTTAAATCATCATGTAAGGTGAGTTTTTTGTTATTGATTGGGAATTTTCGTGTTCGATGACGAAATTTGGTAGTAAAGTCTTTATTTTGTAGAGTTCAATTAATGAGTTTATCTCACAATAACGAATTTATTGTTAACATTTTATTCTTCATATCAAAATAAAATGTATTTAATTTGTAATAATATAATTTATACTTATAATTTGTTTTAGGAGTGTTATATCACCGGTGAAACGATATGACCTGCAAAGAAAATGTATAGAAATGCCCCTAAACAAGGAACCAACATTTAAAAGTGCGATAAAAAACTTAAAAAGCATAGAAAATACACGATAAATTAAGTAATCTTATTTATGGGTTTTATTTCTCAACCCTATATTTACCGTTTCCTTATATGAACTTAATTATTAGTAACCAGATTAATCTAAGACTAACTGACAAGGTGGGTCTTCTTCCTGTGCCGGTATTGATTAGTCCCCGCGTGATACGAGTACCTAAGCTCAGTCGTACAACTGAGACGAATAACTGGTGCAATAACTTACTTGGGGGTAAACTCGATACTGAGTCGTCTAGGTAGGTACCACCGCAGTGCCAGATATCGTCCCATGAAACAGGAGTGTTATGCACGTTTGTGTTTAGGGATGAGGGCACTGTAGCTAGTGAAATTACCGGGTATAAGAGGCCTAACATCTGTTGTCTCGGGTGATGGGCACATTACGATATTGATTGAGAATATAATATTTACTGTATTTCAGTTGTTGGTCTTAATCAATTCTGCTCTGTTATGGTCAGGCGTATCACTTACCATTAGGTGAGCGTCGTGGCTGTCCTGAACACTTATAACATAAATAAATAAACTTTGTACCATAATAAAATTCTGGTTTAGTTTGCATGGAAATCGGAATAATGTGAACGAAGATTCACGGCGCGCCATATAAAGTGTGTTCTACTGTAGGACTATGATTTATTATAATATGTGGGTACCGAAGTCAGGGCCGGATCTAGGGGGGGGCAGACGGGGGCACGTGCCCCGGGCGGCACGGTTCAGGGGGCGGCAAACCGACTAATGGATCACTCATCATTTACCTTACTGGCCCACGGAATAAATAATAGTACAAGTGCCGATATTTCATGGCCAAATTCGACCGATACCCGGAGCGCGGAATAAGGCATGTTACTCAACCATTACATTTTTTTGCATAGTTCTAAATAGGCGCCCGCAGGAATCGCAGATCACGGTCAGCAGGCGCAGGCAGCCGCGATCTGAGGAATGACGCTATATACGAAAACTCTCTCTCGATCTCTATCCAGGGCAGCAGTGTATTATTTCAAAGTTACCTAGTTGTTTCTCTATGTTAATTGATGCCAACTTAGCTGCTTATAGCTATATCATTTTTATGATGGACAGCTACAATTGAAAAAAAAATAAGATAAACATTTTAGCACCTTTTCATTGCATCAAGCGACCACGTTTTTAAAGAGAATATATAAAATAAATTGGAAATAAAACGCCTTTTTCATCCAGTGTGACTTCGAAAAAGCTGACTATTTTATTATAGAACTTGATTTATTAATATTGATTAAAATCAATACCAATAATTGATAAATTGTAACTTTTTCACGACTTTGCTTTTATTGCCGAGATTAGGATGGCTCTGAAACAGCTTAAGTGTTATAAGAGCCTCCGCGACGACGGATTTACCGCAGAGCTTTTGAAAGTAGGGGGCACGCCAGTGCATAAGACCCTTCAGAAGCTCTTTCATTCCGGAATCGGTGATGGCGCGACGCCAAAGGTGAGGAGCAATGACGTGGTGGTGTTCTTCTTCAAGAAAGGCGATTAAACTTTTTCCCTCTCTATTCAATCTATCGCAGTCCACTGTTGGACATTGGTCTCCCCCATTTTACGCCAGATATTCTCCGGTCCTCCGTTTTTATCATCCAGCCTCCACCAGCGACTTTTCGCAAGTCGTCGGTCCAACGGGCCGGAGGGCATCCTACGCTACGCTTGCCAAGCCGCGAACTCCGCTCCAGAACTTGTCTGCTCCAACAGCCATCGGTTCTGCGACATACGAGTACGTTACCCACTGCCACTTCACTTTGCTAATCTGGCGAACTATGTCGGTAATTTTAGTTCTCTTGCATTCATTTCTGATTTTATCTATAAGAGTCTCCCAGCATAGCACGCTCCATCGCCCGTTGAGTAACTTTAAATTTGTGAACCAATCCCGTAGTCAGTGTCCATGTCTCATCTGCGTATGTTGGTATGGGTAGGACGTATTTCTCAATGACTTTTGTCTTTAAGCGTTGCGGAATCGTCGACGTGAAGACTGATGTAACTTGCCTAATGCCGCCCAGCCTAAGTGAATCCTCCTACTAGCTTTCCTGTCTAAATTGTGCCGGTCAAGTTTTGGCCCAAGTAAACGTATTCTTGGACAATCTCGAGAAGGACGCCACCGACGTATACTGGTTGTGACAACTCTGTATAAACGTTTATCAGAAACGCTATGGGTCTATAATTCTTCAAGAGAGTTTTATCAACATTCTTGAAAAATAAGACGACGCTTCTGGATCACGCCTCCAGTGAAGTTCCCTGGTGACGACGCATTAAAAGAGAAAGGATGGGTTTTCCACCGGTGTTTAGGAGTTCTGTCGTAATACCGTCATTCCCCGGGGCCCTTCCACTTCTCAGTTGCTCCAGTTCTGCACTAATTTCGCTGACGTCAACATCCG
This sequence comes from Leucinodes orbonalis, assembly GCA_019425675.1. Lineage (NCBI taxonomy): Eukaryota > Metazoa > Arthropoda > Insecta > Lepidoptera > Crambidae > Leucinodes > Leucinodes orbonalis. The sequence goes on along the minus strand of PQWD01001568.1, from coordinate 101,328 downwards.
GGATATCCTACGTACAATGGTGCCTTAGCGGGGCACGTAGATCTTCGCTGTCTTCGGTCTGTGGCTGATGAGCGCTCGATGAATACAGTCGTCCATAGAATTTTCTCAACTTCTTCCAGGATCTGTTGGCGTAATGTGAGTAGTTGGCCATCTGCTAACCTTTACCAGAAAGCTCCTCCCAAGTGGAGTTTTGGAAAACTTTGGGCCCCCTGTTCTCCTCAATAAGGTCCATAATTAACCTTGTATTGAAACAGTAGAAGTCCCTGCGAACGAGTTTTCGTATCCGCTTGGAGAGAGCCTAATATTCCGACTATGATAAGTCAAAGTCAAAATTCATTTATTTAAATTAGGCTTACAAAAAGCACTTATGAACGTCAAAAAATATACAAAAAACAATAAAAAAAAATTTAAAATACTAAAGTCAAAATATTTTCGATGAATTAGAATTTCGATGCTTGAAAAAAAGCGCTTCAATGGTTTGGCCTGTTGAGAAAGAAACACCCAAGAAAACTCAACAGTGCAGCCTTTTTTTGGACAATTACTTAATGTTAAAATATATTATAAACACTGCTGATAGCTGAGCAGTTTAAGACCACGGATATTTATCACATAAATATTCTTCTTTAGTGCCCTTTTTTAATAACTCTACATTATAAATTTTGCGGTACCTCTTTGAACAACCTTATACATCTTCCTATAAATATTTACCTATTTTATGTAGGCTCAAGTGTAAGTTTGTTTTTATTGCCAGTATTAAAATTGTGTTATTCTGTTCCTTAAGAGAGTCACGTGGTCTTAGGTTAAAGATAATATAGCTCTTTTTTGTAGCACAAATATTGTATATTGATAATGTCGGCAGCCGAATCCCACAACAGTAGACCATACGACATTACACTATGAAAATAACTAAAATAAACCAATCTTGCCGTTTTTACATCTGTTAAGAGTTATCTTAGATATTAAAACCTTATTGAAGAATTAACGACCATTACGCTATTGTGTCACATCTTCAAGTTATTCTCCAGAGTCATCATGATCCGTCTCGCGCATAGTTTTGACGACATCCAGCCCTCCGAACAAGCCGGGATCCTCAAAGGCTTCAGCACCATAGACTACATATCACATACGCTGCGGCAGGTTATACAGAAGACCGGAGAGTATAACCGACCATTATGTTTGGCGTTTGTGGACTATGAGAAAGCCTTCGATTCGATCGAGACTTGGGCTGTGTTTCATTCCCTCCAACGGTGCCTGACTTGACTACTGCTATATCGAATTGTTGAGATGTTTGTACGAGTGCGCTACTTTGTCAGGCGCCGAGTACATGAAGAGCTTACACAATCATTGGCCTGAGGAGTAAGACAAGGGGAAGTAGTTCATGTAATATCTCTGAAACTGATCAAAACTGCGTAAAAGTTGCAGCTTTGTCCAAATGTCAATCAATTAGAAGACTTATTATATAAATTAGTGAAATAATATAAGATGATAAAGGTACAAATAAAAAATAGTGGGCGGGGCGGCATTTCTCAATTTTTGCCCCACCCAAAAAAAATTGAAGATCCGGCGCTGCCGAAGTAAAAGAAGTATATAAGACAATTTGGGCATTCCGAAAAGTGGCGGCAATTCATCATAACAAGCTGACAACTTGATATGTGTAAAGCCCTACCCTTAGTACGAGTAAGGCATTCAGGGCAGGTTCTCAACCCGGTATGGGTTGCTTGACCCATTTGAAGTGTTGTACGATTCGTCGGTGATCCCAGACTGCGAATTTGAGAGTATATACAAGAGACTGGCGCTTTTTGTGTATTTAGAGAATTAATGGACTGCCCTGAAGAACTTTTGAACATCGAGCCTCACACTTCTACCGACTCCGCGCATAGGTGAGATCCATCCGTACACATGTTAACGAACTTACAAGACGTGAATAGAAATTATGGAACTACCAGCCACTGTGTTCACTACTATCATTTTCCTCTAGTTCGGGAGTTAGATAGTAGCTAGTGGTTCCTCAAGTCATACTTATGTGTAACAGCTACCATTTACCATGAGACAATTCTCGTCTGTCTGTGTAATATTTGTATATCTATACGTTTAATAAAATTGGAGTGTCTATTTGTAATATTGAAATAACCTTTTTTTTCACTCCATGCATTAGAATATAATATGTATAGGCACGGTACGTACACAAAAACATTTTTTTAAGTTTTTGTCTTTCTGTTAGTTCCAGTTTTCTCTGAAACGGCTGGATGGACTTCTTTTGGCAGGTAGATGATGTCATAAGGCTACTTACATTTTTGAAAAATAAAGCAATGTTATACCACCTGCGCGCCGCTCACGACGCGTAAGCTTCGCGCTACGTTTGACTGTGGGACAATTTTACAACGCGGGTAATACCGCGGGGCATAGTTAGTATAAAATAAAAATCAAGAGCTCGAGAAATACAACATTTTAATAAACATTTGCAGCTTAAATTTTATACATAACGCAACTGAACTTGTGTAATTTTATTACAAAATTTCCTTTGGAAAAATAAACATTTGAGTGCAGCAAAAACAATTTATGATAATTATTTAGAGGTAGTTTATAGGAAACTAATACTTCTTAACAGGTTTCTTATTTCTCTTGAAAAGGATCTCACCTCAAAAACTATATTATGAATTTAACTGACTTCAGTTTTTAGTGGAACATTCGAAGCACCATTGAAATTATTTCCTCGCAAATTTTCTATGAATAAATCAAACTGCGCCATTTGAGAATACTTTCGTTAAAATGTCGTGAATTTAGGATGCCTCAACTTAGTGCTTAAATGTTGGGAAACGTCGAAACTGTAATCGTTTTTCTTCTCAGCGAGATATGCGAACAACGGCATCAGGACCGTGCTAAAGTCTTCTATACTGTCTTCTTCAATCAAATTTGACGTGATAACGACTTTGTCAACAACACTAGACACTTGACTGTCTGAGAGAGGTTCTTTGAGGAATTTGTACTGAAATAATAAAACACATCTATTATAATATGTTCGAAAAAGTCAAGGTGGCAAAACCCCGCAAGTTAATTTCATGTGATCAGAACTACCTACGATAGAATTCTTTGAATAGGAACAATTTAACGGATTGAATTGCAGGCCGAACACAGGAACTGTCACCGAAACTTCCAGATAAATATTGAAAATAAGGATAAGCTGATCATTTAAGATAACTCTCTGGAAGATGTCTCCAACTCTGCAGTGCTTATCCAACAGCATACCACTGTCTCCTTCAATGCCACTCTGTTATAGTCAGGCGTATAACTTACCATCAGGTAAGCGTCGTGACCGTCCTGTTCATTTTGTAACATAAAAAAAACGAAAACCTCCCCTAATGATTTCCACTCCGGCCGATCCCTAGCAGTTGACATCAATCTGCTGTTGGGGGTCGGCCTACTCTTCGTTTTCTGTTACGTAGACGCTACTCCAAAACCTTTCCGCCCCATCGACCATCGGATTGGATATTTTTTTTCCATGAAGCTTATATTGATTTTTACTATATGGATATATATAACTATAACTCACTCTAACAGTGTATACGAAATTCCTATAACAATACAGTATGCAGGCTCGCGACTTGTCCGTACGGTTCGCTTGCTCGGCCAGGGTGAGCAACGACATTGCGTTGTGGATGGCGTCCAATGCATTCGTGTCACCTAACACAAGCAAACTGTCCCATATCTCGCACCACTCTCGCTGGGTTGTTGAACACAGAACCTGAGAAAATAAATTCATTATTTCAGGACTAATTTACTAAGGATTAGTTAGTTAGGGAGCGTTCAAGTATTACGTAACGCATTTTTTTTAAGATTTTTGACCCCCCCCTCTCCTCCCCTTGTAACGCACCGTAACGTTTTTTTGTACTCCTCCTCCCACTCTCTAAACGTTACGTAACACTCAAGCGACCATTTTTTACCCCAAAGTCGCAAAAAAGTATGTTACAGGTTTACATAACTGAGTAGGCAACTATAGTTGGTAGATGTGGTTTAATGGTTGTGATGTCGGCAAATACATCAAAAGTTTCGCGTTCGATCCCCAGGAAGTACAAAAATTCGTGTTCATGAATATGTCTGTTTGTATTGGTCTGGATGTTTCTATGTAATATATATGCAGTTATAAGAAAAAAAAGTATTATCTCCTCGCTTAAATTGGAGTTATATGGCGCTGTGTGAAGGACAGTAGATATTTATTATTATTTAAATCAGAATTAATGACGGGCTTGGGAGCCTTTTTTTTACATTAAATAGGCCAGCGTTCGACTACGCCTTGTCTGGTGTTAAACATCGACGATGTCAAGGATGAAGCACGCTGACCTAGAAGAAACCTATTCATTTTCGACTTGAAGACACCCAAATTGTACACCTCGGGAAAAACATAAGCTGGCAATGAATTCCACAGTTTCGCAGTGTGAATAATAAAAACATAAGCTTGTTTAATAAAAACATTTCAAAATTAATTTTATACCTCGTGTCAACACCAATATTAAAGTTTTAAAGCTGACAACCTTAGGCGCTCCCCAATCGCCTCGTTTTAAGACCATCATACAAAAGCGTTTTCATTTAAAAACGTTGGTCCTGGCCACTATTTTAGGGCTGAAGTTGTCAACCACCCACCAATCTGCTCTGGGTAATGTAATATAAATTATACCTTAATACTGGCATTGGTTTTTATTTTAAGCAGTTAAAAGGTTTAAACTAACCTGAGACATCCTCGTAACTAACTGTTCTGTATTCATTCCATTTACAATGTTAATGCCAATAATAACTTCAACAAATGTATTTCCAGGTGGAGCCCAAAGTTTCCTGTAATAAAACATGTTCAGAGGCTGCATATTTCTCAATTTATTTTTTAACCAGTTGTGTTCATTTTCTGAAAACAATAGACATCAAGTTATCAGGTAAATACAGACAAAAGCCTAAGAAAGTACTCAATAGTATTTTTATGAAAGTACACTGCAATAAGCATATTCAAAATGTATTATGGCCTCTTGCCATAATAACTCCATAAATAGGAATAGGAATAACTCCATAAATAGGAACTCCAGTCCCTTTATCCCAGAATCTAAAAATTATAGTAAAAATAATGATTTACCAGGTATATCGGAGCTGTAGGTATTAAATATAGTTGATTGCAAATCTAATGTAAGCTGCAAAGTTTCCGGTGCAGTTGCAAGAAATGTGTTGATTTTCCATCTTACTATATCAAGTATCTGTCCAAGCATTGCTAGCATAGGTGCTCGGTATTGCAACAACTCTTCTAAAGTATAAGCGTCATGTAGAAGTTTACACTGTACATTCAAACTTGGTATATCTTTGCTTAGAAGTGCTTTGTGTATGTGCGGCATTATGATCAGTAAAAGCAATTTTGTTCCTGTTATACTATTACAACTCTTGAGAGCACAAATAAAACTAATAAAATTATTCTTCTTCAAATCTGTATCTAAGTTTTCAAAACCATTTTCAGCAACTCTTATCAAACATGGCTCTGTATCTGTATCATAATAATGGTTTGTAAATTTCTCAAATAGCTTCATCGCATTCAACATTATGTTAGTTTGTTGCGCATTCTCTGCAGCCAATTCAAAAATCTTTGTATAAACCTTGTGCGGGTTTTGTAAAAATAAACACATAATATCAGACAGATCAGCAGCAGGTGCAATAATGAGTTTGTTAAATGTTTCAGTAATAATATTACTAAATTCATCAGTTTCCGTCATATTAATAAAACAATTGTTACTAAAGTAATCATCAAGTATTTCATGTTTCAATGTGATAGGGCAGTGTTCAAATAATTTAACAATAAGTTTCTCCAAATAGTCATGACTCTCTGGATTGTTGCTCATAAAACTTTTAACACTCTTGTAGGTAGGAAGAAATTCATCTTGATTTAAATATTTCAAATTGTCCACAATACAGTTAACCAGTATTTCATCTTGATACAGATTTTCTTTGCCTAAAAGAGCTCTTAACCACATAGCTTTATCATCACTGCTGTTTATATTTCGCATTATCGTTTCCGTGTCTGAGTTTCTAACCACATCATTTAAATCTTCTGGCTTGCATGAAATCTGTTGAAGCATTGCAATTATAGGATGTTCTGCAACACTGTTTATACCTAACAATTTGGTACGTGTATGAAAACATAACTCTCCAACACTTTTTTGCATACTTTTCCCATTTTCTAAGTATTCACTCCAAGCACAAAATATATCAAACTAATCCCATTACAGCTCCTGACATTTGTCCAGAAGTGCTGTATGGCATTTGTTTATGCATTCAAGTATTTCTTGACTAGGGCAATCACATGTTTTGAAAGTAATGGTACGTGACACACTTCCTATGTAAGAAAGCATGTAAATAGGATCACTGATTGCAGTTAGTTCTTGTGACATCATAAACTCATCAAAACATTGATTCAATAACAGCAACATTGTTTTTAAACAGTTCCCAATGTACTTATATTGATCATCTTTACTTAGCCTATTTAGACTGTCTTGTTTTGGTGGTTCCACAAAAAAGTTGATAGCCTTTTCTAAGTTACTAAATATCATTGTTAACTTATCAGTCAGAGTATTGCTAAAGAAATTGAAAAAGTAAATTCTACAAATGAGCTTATAGAGAAGCACTGATCACACTTATTTTATCAAGACATTCAATTGGTGTGTAATACTTAATGTTATCTAGAAAAGCAGATGCTATCTCTGAGGACAATTCTGGATCACAGAACGCTATTGATTCATACACAAATTTGTCTAAGTGAAGACGCCAAAATATTTCACACATTAGACATTTTGGTATAGTTGGTATAGTCCATATCACCAACTCAATTTCTTCCATGTCCGTCATATCAGATAATACTGATAAATCAGAGTTCAATATCAAGAAAAAGGCAAATTTTCTTATTTTTCCTATTGATTCTTTGACAAATCATCTGAGGTAGTGTATCTGTTGTCATCAAAAAATCGGATTATAGAATCTGTAATATATTAATTTTTTCTTCATTTCCTGCAATGAAGATTATAATTAAACATGTGAAGTCAATTCATTACACATTTAAACTTTTTAAAGATAACTTCTGAACGATATCAAATATACTTTTAAAGAAAATAATCAGGTTAGACTAAATTTATTTAATAAATCAAGCGTATGAAAACCTGGCGCCGATAAATATAATTGCTCCAAGAACTTCCTTACCGCCTCTTGTGTTCAACCTCGAAAATGGGTGAACATTATCAGCAGATATAATAACGCCTTGGAACGCTGACAATTGAGGGCAAAATTCCATTTTATTTATTATAAGCCTGAAATAACCAAAACGATAGTAAATATTTTCACAAGTGACCACCACATTGGTTTTATTTTGAAATATTTTGACATATTGACTTGATTTGACATACCAATTTTTTTTAAATCTTGAAACTCGCTTAGGTTTGAAAAAGTACTGCCTAATCTCAATTATTCAATATTTGATGAAATTAATGATAACTGATCATCATCATCGTCCTATAACATCCCACCGCAGGGACAAGGCCTACCGACACAGCATAGCCATGGGAAAATTAGGCCGTAACCTACCACGCGGGCACAGTGCAGATTGGTGGGTGTTGACGTCTACGTTAAGTTGTCGGTCTCAGCTACAATCAAAGCTGACGGCTCATGCACTCCGAAGCGCGGAATCATTTTTATTTTCGGACACTCAGGTGATTCAGCCTGCAATGTCCTAACAAAATTAGGAAAAATCGCAGTGACATTTGCCCGCGGGATTCGATCCCACAACCCAGGGCCACGCAACCGAACGTTGTGCCCACTAGACCACGGAAGCAGAGAGGGGGATAACTGATGCATGGAATATAAAATCTCTCCCTTTCCAATGAGTATATGTAAAGATTTGGAACTTCACTGAAACCTAAACTAACGTGGACAACTTGAAGGCCTTGAAGTGACGTTTAAATTATACTGTTTTTACACTCGTATAGGTTAACTTATTTAACTCTTTAACCACCGCTGACGGATATATCCCACAAAATCAATTTACTATTGTGTCTAGAATCCTGGTAGTTAAAAGGTAAATAGTTCTAATCTACCATCATTACAAATTAACATTAAATATGAATACAAACTTTTTTTATGAATCTCCAAGCTTCATAGGACTTGTCAAATTTTTGCCTCAGTTTGTGATTGCCTCTCTATACAACCTGTTGCAGTCAACTGCTGGCCAGCCTTTCTCTTTCAACCTCCACCAGTATTTTGCAAGTCGTTGGTCCAATGGTCTGGAGGGAGTCTAAACTACGCTACTTGTCTAGTCAAGTCCTAAATGGGTTCCAAGGCATTACGTGCTTGCATTTATACTTCTTCTTATCGAGCCAATATGCATTCACAAGTTGGATATAATAAATACAAATAATAGAACGACGATGAAGCCATGCACAATCATAAGTTATAGAGGTAACGGAAAATGAGTTTATTATAATTAAACGTTTATTTTAAATTAAATTAAACGTGGGTAACATATAAATTTGAATTGTTTTTTCTTACGGACATCATTTTAAACAGGTAAATATTTGTTCAATAATGCGTTACATTAAATGAAATAATGTACACTGTACAATTAGAGATTTATAACAATCTTAAAATCTGGACATATGATTGCAATTATAATGAAGTAAATCATAACATGCTATACAAAAAGTACTCATTCAAACAAACAAAAGGCATTTGAGCATACAAAAGACTTCGTTAAAACGAAAAAAAACGCGTGGAATTGCAAATTGCTTAACATAATAATCATGCTCCATTTCAACCTACTTGTATTATATTCATTGGACGTATAAAAATACGGAAGGATTGTCATGAATATAATTAAAATGTACCCAAAACTTCCCGAAATGACAGGTGCTGATAAATGATATTCCTGATAAATGACGGTACAAATAGGGCGGTGCCACCGGTGTCCAGGCGCCGGGCTTAGACTCTGGGGCCACAAGAATGACCAGACTTGACAGGACCACTATTTTTTTTATTTGTTCTTGTTTGCCGTAGTTCCCGCACCCGCTGTTCCCATAGTGCTCAATTCGAACACATTCGTTTGGACGACCCATTTGGTGTAGCGGTCGAGACGTCGGCTACTACACCAGGGGTTCCGGGTTCCATCCCCGGACAGTACAAATATTTTGTGTGCATGAACATGTCTGTTTGTAATGGTCTGGGTGTTTTCTATTTATAATATAAATGTATTTATAAAAAATATATATTATATAAGTATGTTTATCCGTTGTTAAGTATATCCATAATACAGGCTTTACAATTAACTTGGGGTTAGATGGCGCTGTGTGAATGTCTGTGGATATTTATTATTATTATTCGTGCCAGTATCATTAATATCACAATAAGACAAAACATCGCGCTCCCTTTTTTGGCAGCGCCCGAGCCAGGGTGGGCAACACATTGGCACTAGTTAACTTCCATTTCAGCATTAGTGATTAAGACAGAGTGGGTTGTAATAATAATGTAAGGCACAGTTCGCAAAGGGCGCAGTTTTAAAAGCTCATACAGGGCGCAGGAAAGGCTATTTATGGCACTGATTCCTAATAACTTATAGTTGTCTTAAGTTTTATCTAGTAACGTTTTCCATTAGTTTTTGGCCTCCTTCTGTCCTTTCCGAAGGCCCCGCAGTGGGTAGCCAAGCTGTTGACACATTTGGCACAATTCTTTGCGATGCTCTTTCAGGTTTTCTTTGCTTATCATTTGTTCACCAGGAAGAAGATCTCTCTGCAAAATAGAATCAAAATTAAGTGCCTATACAAAGTTATTAGTTTTAGTCATTAGGAATACCTAATACGTATCCATAGATCTAGCCATAACATTATTAAAAGTAGAGAAATAATTAAGACTTCCGATTCGACGGTAAATGCTCTACAGTACCCACACTATAACTGTTTTCGTAATTAATAAAATAAATATATAGATACATAAACGATACAAAAACAATATCTACTGCTCTGGGACTATGAGGACAGACGTAGGGTATCACTTACCATTAGGTGAACGATCTGGCCGTCTCAATAATTAAATAACATGAGAAAGTCCGTATTTCTGATCAACAAGTTTAGTTTTTTTTACAAGTCGATAGGTATCGGTAATCGTACTACATTTAAGGCAATGCCTAAGTTGCTTTACATCGGATATGGCGACATCAAACGCGCAAAAAATCAGTCTCAGTGGTCTAGAACCCATTGAGTTTAAAATCCGGTGCGTAATTCGTGGGTCATGGGTTCCAATTTCAAAAGCGAGCACATAGTGAAATTGCAGATGTTTGAAAAAAGCTGATTCGGTGACTGGACTCGTTATACCCCTGGTAACAGTGCGCGCTAATGCTAAATTTATAGTAACAGTCGTCAATACGGCTGCTGTTAATTAAATGTATTTCGAATAAATAAAGAATCATCAAAATTGTTCCAACCAGCCGAAATTTGAGAAACATACAGCCAAAAAAATAAAGTCGAAATAAATTCCACCATTTTTTTACCATTTGACCGCCAAAGACGCCTTAAGACGCCAGACACACGGATTCCCGGCGTTCAATGGGTTAATTAGGGCTCAAAAAAAAAGGATTAAGATGAGTCACCTGATTCCTTGGGTATACACGTGTATGGCAAGCTGAACACTGTTGGTACATATTAGACCGCGACTGAGCACTTGACCATACCCGGCCACATGAACAGTGATACTCTCCCCACCGTGGTTTAGACTGAAAAAAAAAACATATTAAAGCCTATGCCTGCAGGAGCCTTCGTTGTGACCCTCTAGGTTTATTCAATTAGATGTGCGTAGGTATACAGAATCAAAATCGACATTCGAGTGGCGTTCGTCGCAATTCCCGTAGGTTCGCTCAGTCCCTATTCGGGTACATAGCGTATACCGGACTGCTTTCCTCCCCAAACCTTGAGTTTACCTAGCGCTACCCACAACGTCCTAAGCCGAATGTCGTCCCCCAAGGCTGAGAGTTATCTGTACTCGCCAATTGCCCAGTGAAGCAGTAAGTAGTCACTGCTTTTCTTCTACACTATGTAGGTATGGATGGAAAGCAGAAGACCGGGGATATATGGCGCAGAATGGGGGAGATCAAAGTCCAGCAGTAAACTGCTACCTACCTATACTAAGTCCATTCTGCAATATTCTAAGCCGGGGTTCAAATTCCACTGGAATGTCCTGTAACGGACGCCATAAGCAAGTGTAAGCAACGTAAGCATTAATACTAAATGCGATCTATGGCCAAAAGCATCACACGTAAATTACAAAGGCGTAAGTTTGAGTGTATGTTTGTTACATCTTCACGTCTAATCGGCTGAATGAAATTTAATGAAACTTTTCAACATTATAGCTTACAATGAGATTAACACATACTCTATGTACCCTATCCACTAGTATTATTAACGAATTCCCACGGGAACTGGAACTTCGCGGATGAAACCATGGCATGCTGCTAGTTAGTGGAGCAAATAGTAATAATGCAAACTGTATGTACTTACAGTAGTAGGTCTTGATACTCGAGAACGCACTGCATTACATATTTCACACTCATGATTAATAATTATGAGATTATTCCTATCACGCCTCCCACAATAAATACAGCGCTCCCCATTCTAAAATGTAATATTCATGGTAAACTGGTTGTAAATTAAAATTTTAAATATAATAACCACACATGCACAAAACACAACAAAATACAGAATCACACATACAAAGTATGTTTATATAATAGGTACCTACCAATTTGAAGAGAGTACAAAAGTAAGTATACACAAAAATTTAATATTCTTTTCAAACAAGTTAAGTCACAAAGAAATGACTGATCATTTTTTATTTATATTTTAGGCAAACATGTTGATGATTCACAAGTCGGTAAGTGTTATTACTACCCATGGGCACTTAGTACTCTGAAGGGGTGCATTGCCAACCTCTAAAATGTGGTGTAATGGTTGAGAAATTGGCAATTGTACCAAAGGTTCCAGGTTCATCCAACACACATCCAAAAATGATTTATTTAGAAACTTTTGGTCTTGTTTATTAATAAATATTTTTATTAAGTTGTGGAAATTGAATTAATAGAAGATATAGATGAAAAACATTTGGGTGATAATCATCGGAGCTGGTTATTTCGGTGACTGGGTGCATTATATTTAGCTATAATAAAATATTTAGATAATTGTATATAATGTGGTATTATGTATATAGGTACCTATATTGTTTCCTTCCATAAATAACATTGGCAGCTACTGCAGAAGGCTGGATTACAAGTGAAATTATTATATTTTAAAATATAATTTATATTTTTGATAAATATGCGTGTAAGTTAGATACAAATAAGTACATAGGTACTTAGTTTACGAATTTGATCAGGTAAGTGTTTGTTGTATTTGATAAAAATAAAATAAGACGAATACTTGTTTCACGATACGCCATTCAATGAGTAAATTTAAATACAACGAATAATACCTAACCATATTTTGAAAAATAATTAAACCAATCAACAATTATCAGTATTAGCATAACTATACTAACCTCACTAGACCATATACAACCCATATTCCTTAGTTTATAAGTTTCTATTATATTTACAAAAAACCGTAATGTTAAGTTTTAAGTTCTGCAAAATCAATAGTTATTGAAGAACTCGGTCACTGTTTTACTAAAGTAGGCAACGTAAATACACTTTTGAAACTTTGTTTTGTACTTTTTTAGTTCATAATCAATAAATATTGAAGTGATCAAGTAGCAAGAAGAAAGTATAACAAAGAATACCAAAGACTAAAGGGGATTAGGAAGTGTATTTTTATATCTGTTAATATTTTACTACCTTCCTAGAATAATTAATAAATAATATTTTCTTAGCACTTCCAATAGTAATAAATCAAGTTTTATATTGTGGGAGGTGTATTAATTTGATTAGATTATTAATTTAAATTCGGCGCTATAATTCTCATATATTATATAAAGTAGCTAAAAAAATATATTTATGGGTACTTCCCCGAAATATACAAGGTCAACAATGGTCTACCTAGACTATGGTTTCCACTTACCCTGGGGTTACACTAATGAGAAATGTCATTAATTAACGCGTTGATAAGCGTTTACTTCAGGTGTGGCCACCACATAAACGCGATAATTTTCAACGGTATTACAACGCCGTTTGCCGTTTGGCGATAACTCAACTCGGTCGGTACATCAAAGAGATTAACGCGAGAAGGAATGCGTTTAAGCGGTCACACTTAAAATGTCAGTAAGTGTCGTGATCGCATAGGGATCGCAAGTGTGTTTTGATATACAGAACAGGGTTGACTCCTTTATATTTGCATTTAAAGGGCATTGGTTACTATGGGTTTTGCATTTTGTATATGAGATTGTAATCCATTCCGGTACTTTCCGATTCCATAATCTCCCTGTGCTTAATTACACAGTCGCCCGTTCGCTGGTCGCTCAATGGGCCTACCACTTCGGAGTCTCACCTGGTGGACTTGACCGCGCTGAGAGCGGCCACGCCCTGCACGAGGGGAGAGTAATTTAACCTTCCCATTAAGATGGGACCAGACAAAGCACCATGGAGGTTTGGGACCCTTATGAGAAGACGCCCGAGCCATAAGCCGTGGCTTGATGCCCGTATCCCCGCCAAGCGGGAACAAACTAGAGAGCGCGATTTGTTTTCAACGGCGTTGACAATAATACGTACTATGGCCACGGAGTAGGTTTCTCGTTGAAAGTTAATGCATTAATTAATGTTCTGCAAACAGAAATATGCTTGTGGGCAATAGGGATGATGACAATTTTTTTTTCTTTTATTATATCGATGGACCGCATAATAATAGAAACATTGGTAAAAAAATTACTCCGTTAACATTAAAACTCACAGAGATTTTCCAATTCTAAAAACACATTAATGGACTTTCCCAAAAACCTAGTTATGACGTCACGCATCAGTAATTAGTACGCACAGTTTGTGAATTTTGTACTACAACAATATTAAGTGTTGCGTTTACTAAAACGGTTTCATAGCAAAAGTTGCTTTAAATTGTATGTATTATCCTTTTGTTAACAAATTTTTAACAATTAATGTACTTTAAAAATGGACTTGCACATCTAACTTTGAAGACTAATAAAATTCATAAAACATGAGTTTTCGAGCTGAGTAAGCACATCGTTATATTTAACCCAGATTTGTAATAATATGAAATAGTTATTACGATTTCAGGACCCAGTCATCATGCCTATTGTATCATCAACCGTCATCTTTTTCTTTTATTCATTCGGTAATGATTCAATAAATTATGGCGTTGATGGGCATTAGGCGTTAGACGTCCCGCATAATAACGACCATGTCTGTTTGACATTTAGACAGTCTGAAAATCGCAAGTGCAATAACTGCTTAAAAGAGCTATTCATTTCATCCACCACGAAACTTGGGTTCTCAACCCACCGGATTGCCCGGGAGACTCCGGTTTCCGGTTATGACGGTTAACCTCCCGACCTTTCGGAGAGCAATAATTTTCCGTGTCTCCGGTTTTTCCGTAGCCAAATGGCAAAAAACGGAACCCTTATAGGTTCGTCAAGTCTGTCTGTCCGTTTGTGTCTGGTTACAAACCCTTTTTTCTCCGAAACTATAAACACTACACTATTCAAACTTTGTGAGTATATGTATTCTGTGAACCGCTATTAGGGTTTTGACAAGAAACTTGAAAAATAATAATATATTTTGGGGTTCCCTATACATTGAACTGAAGCAAATTTTTATCAACCCATGAAAAAATGTATGATGTAGATTACCATTAAATCTAACAACGAAATTTAGTTTGAACGATTTCTGATGGGTAGTTTTTTTTATACGTCAAAAACGGTGAACCACTATTTTTCATATTAAAGCTTTAGTAGGTGCCTAAGTAAATAAAAATTACATTATTTTATGTTACTTGCTGCTACGGAACCCTCCACGGGCCATTCCGACTCGCGCTTGGCCATTTTTTTAAAATAAATACAACTGAGCAAGTTAAATGCATCCGCCGTTTGCTCATTGCTATTTATTGATCGCTATGCTACTTGGAAAAGTTGGAAACAAAATTTAAATAAGTTATACATAATTTTCTTTTATCCCCCTTCATTTTGGATATTCAGGTGATTCACCTTGCAATGTCCTAACCTAACCTAACTGGGAAAAATTGCACAGTGACTGCCCCGCGGGATTTGAACCCGCGACCCCCTGATTGCACATGGCTCTAAGCCGAACGCTGTACATAATAGACGACGGAGGCAGTTTATACTATCATGAAAAGTAACTAATTAAAGATATGAGAAAGCAATTGTATTTCTTTTCACACAGATTATTCACTATTGGCCGCAGACGGTTTCACAGCTTCACTGGGCAAAAGGCGAGCACAGATGACTCTGAGCTAAAAAGTACATGTATCGAGTTTAAGGGCGCCCCAAAGTTGCCCTCGAACCTCGACATAGATCGTTACAGGGAGTGCTACGTATCCTAGTATCTCGGAGGAACAAGACCCTAGTAGAATATGTTTGGGAAGTAAAGCACCTTCCTCCTCCTAGTACCTTTTTTAACAATACAATTTTTAATTTATATCAGGTGAGCAAACGGGAGAGACCTGAGAGTGGGCTGCCATAGGTTGAAGAGGGAAGAGTGATAATTATGTTACTCATAAAAATATAGGCAATACTTAATTGTCAAAAAAATATATTCTTGCGAAACAGTCGATAATACTCTCCCATCACCAAGGTAAAGCTATAGTTTTATTATGTTAAGTTTAATTTGGGTTTCGTGTTGGTTTTGTTTCAAACAAATTTCTAGGGGCTAAAGCTAGGGGCGACGAGCGGGAACGACCGCTTAAAAGGCAGCTCTCGTACGAGTCAATGCTAGTAAACAAATGAAATATAATATCGTTTATTAACCAGTTCGAACCGAACTATTGCAACTAAAAAGTTGCAGTAGTCCGGTCAATCGAACTAACAACCGGACTACTGCAACTAGAGGGTAGTAAGTGTAAAGCATCTTCGATGCGTATTGCGGCTTCGTCGGAGTCATATCGACCCTCGGAGGATGGACCCATAGGTGGAGGTATCTGGAGGTAATATAGGCCGACAACTAAATGTTTTTTCTCCAGTGGTCGAATCTTTTTATATGTACTTATAGTAAACTGTCTTTAGCTTCAGGGAAGTTTAATTTAAAATACTGCCCGTTATTTTATTAACAGAAGGGGGTAGAAAAAATTGCAATGTACCTTTTATAAAGAAATAAGTCGGTTTTACGTATCTATGAAAAATAAACTGATACAAATGTTCCATGTAGATTTCGACTAAGGGATTCCGATTCTAAAGAAAATCATAATACCGGTAACTCACAGCATTTACGACATCGGGGGCATATTTATTGTCAGATACTTGTCAAAATTGTCAGTTGTGTAAAGGTTTATAATTTTAAATATGTTAATATATTTTTGCGGTTGTGACGATCCCGAGCAGAAATCACATTTTGATGATGATTTATTCCCGAATTCTAGTCAAATATGGGGTATGATTTGCACTATACTAGCGACAGCGGCGTGTTGGCTCTTCTATACAAAGGTATCTCATACCGTAGTAGGTTTACTAGTTAGTTTATAGGTACTAAGCGATACCTACATACTTATACGAATAAACAAATATACATATATTAAAAATATTTAGAGTAAGAGTAAATTATCATCCATAACAGCCCACTGCAGGGTACAGGCTTTCTTACAGGTTTTGACTACCAAGACTATCCTTAGATTGTAGCCGGAACCGAGACTTATTTCTTTTAAAAAATAATCTTACAAAATATTGAGGTATTTACAATATTTAATTTACACTGCATACACAGACTGTATCTAACACAGTCATGTAATTTCAGATGCAGACAAACAAAAATCAGCCTCAGCGCCTATCACGGAGAATTCAAGTAGCTGGAAGAGGACATAATTAAAACTAATATTATAACCAATAATAAAAAAACAATTTGTGAAATTTGTGAAGTTTTATTTATCATATAATTCATTATAATATGGCTTTCTGTATTAGAGAAACAATAAACTAACTAGATACATAATCCAATTCAAAAAGTGTCCGCGGCAAAATCCTGCCCATTCGCCTTGGTTGGACAGAATTTTCATTCAAATTTCACATGTCAGTAGTGCTCGTGGTTTTGATTTTATATCCTTTGACGCGTTAAGGTTTCAATTTAAAAGATTAATTTTATGTAATAAACGTAACTCAACAGGCCAAAACGCCGAAGCGCTTTTTTCCAAGTATCAAAATTCATTATTGTGCTTTACTTTGGTATTTTAAATTGTATTTTTTTATTGTATTTTTGTATTCTTTTTGACGTTCATAAGTGCTTTTTGTAAGCCTAATCTGTATAAATGAATTTTGACATTGAACAGTAACAGTTTTATCTTATAAATATAACAGCCGCACAACACATATATAGGTAGCTATGTATATGTCGTGCGGCTCCGACATTTTTTGTTTGAGGTTTCTTCATGATTGGGCATCAAGTTAGTTTATTATTTATCTAAGCCTTCTGTTTTTGCCTGTCTTATAAAAACAATTCATGACCCGCCTACACCTAACAATAAAAATATATGTTCATATCGGTAAATGATATAAAATAAAAAAAATTCAAGCACTAGATTCGATATAACACGATTTTAGTCCTAAATATAAAATATAGACTTTCCATATATTTTTCAGTCGAATTATAAACTAATTAATTGGAAGCTCAACTTTATATGATTAACTATAGTGTTGCCACTCGATAGTATATCGATAAAAATCGACACTATCGATAGGCCTATCGATAGTTCGGCAGCACTGATTAACTAATAATAAGCTTTTCTAAAACAAGGGACTAGCCTAACAGCTGCCATAGACAAACTATATTCACTAACATGTAAGATTTAATAAATCAACAGTGTCACGCGATGGAATTCTTTTGCACTCTTGCAATAAGTATTTGTGTTCGTCGTCCACTTTGCCTCTCTTTAAGAGATACACCAGTATATACTGATATGGAAACACGGGTACTTGATGGCGAGCAAAGAACCGTAATTTGACGCGTTCAATTATCTTCATGTCGACGAAACAGTAGTCAGCCGCACAACAGCTACCTGGGGTCCTGGAATTCATAAATAATAAATATCCACTGACATTCACACAGCGCCATCTAGCCCCAAACTAAGCATTCGCCTGAGTTATGGGTTCAAAATAACTGATAAACATACTTACTTATATACTTTTTTTGTAAATACATACATATTATACATAGAAACACCCAGAACATTACAAACCGACGTGTTCATGCACACAAATGATTGCACTGCCCGGGAATCGAACCTGGAACCCTTGGTGTGGTAGCCGACGTCTCATCCATTACACCAAATGGGTCGTCGGAATTAAAGTCATAAAAATATATAAAGTTACCAACCACACGTTACCATAGTACTTAGAGGTGAACCCAGGATATCTACTAGGGGGTAGACTCGATACTGAGTCGTCTAGATAGGTACCACGGCAGTGCCAGATATCGTCCCGTGAAACTGGAGTGTTCTGCACTTTGGTGTTTCGGGATGAGGGCACCTAAGACCATAAGAGGCCTAACTGTTGTCTTAGGTGACGGGCGCAGTGCGACATTGACAGAGGATATCAACTGTCTAGGTATCAGTTTTTGGTGTCCTTCAATGCCGCTGTCATGGTCAGGCGTATCACTTAGCATCAAGTGAGTAACCTGACCGTCCTGTACACTAATATGGTATTCGTTAACAGACACCGACCGGCACGCACTACGCAAAGCGTTGTTTTAGGCTGGTTTTCTGCGAGGCTGTGGTGTTATCACTCCAGTCGAACCTGTCTATCGTGTCAAAATATGGTTATTGCACACACAATCTACCTTTATCGTAAACATCTAACTTCATGTGAAAACGTAACAAGGATCCGGCGACTCACCACTAGGCATTGGATCGCCAAACAATCATTGAAGGAGGCCATGCCCATAGTTGGACGTACCATAACGGTTATAATAATTTGGCTTTAAATAAAAAAATGAGAAGTTACCAGGTATAAGAGACCTAACACCAGATTTTTCGGGTGACGGGCGCAGTGCGGCGTTGATGGAGAATAATCTCTCCTTCAATGAATAATGTCTCCTTCAATGCTACTCTGTCATGGTCGGGCGTATCAATTACTATCAGGTGAGCGTCCTGACCGTCCTGTATGTGCATTTTGTAAAATAAAAAATTATATAGTAAATACCTTGGGTCATAAGTGATTGGCTTTGCTTTCAGCGTTTTGAACACCATGTTGTAATATTGGCGATATTTCTTCCTCATTATAAGCACTACTTGCTTGCCCTCGAACGGGAACTTGGCACTGAGAGCTTGCAATTCTAGGTGCCAGAATACAGCTGCCTTCGCCACTTCAACGCTTGTGTTATCCACTTCCAATATTTTTGGATGCTTCATCCACTCATAAATACTTTCCTAAAATACGGTAATGCATTGGTAACAATGTGTAGTTAGCTTGAGATGTTTTCAAAGCTTGACGGAACCAAATGAGCAATATTTTTTTGGCTAATGGATTAGAGATTGCACCCACTTAAGGTATCACAGCTAGGTGACTGACTAAAAAGACATCCGGATGACCAGTAAATATTCCATTTCTTCTAAAATGAGATGGCACCAATTGCCTTCTCATGGGAACCAAATAGAAGCAATTGGGAAGCAATAATTGGTCATAATATCAACAATACGTCCAGTAACCGGCCATCTTGACGCTAACCAAGTTTATGGCGTTCATCGTATATGATGGATTTTCGTGGATGACTAATCCCAAAAATAATGAAATTTTGAATTAACTACAATAATGTCATATTTCGATATTGTTAGTCAAGGTATACATAAATTCTGCCCAAAAATGGGGTTTTGGTGGCTGTATTTTTTAGAAGGGTCTCTAAAAGTTACATTACGTACTAATTGTATGGATTTATCCATCAGCAACAATTAAAGATAAAAGTAGTCTTCGATGTTCAAGAGATTTTAATATTTTCTTTATTGACTATCGCAAAAGGTGAAATATTGCGACGGGTGTCTTGTGAAAATAGTTTGGGGTACAGCATACCCTAATTAGTGTATCAAATAGCGTATTTCAAATGTGGCCTATTTATTTATATTTTAGTTAGCATATGTTTTTAGTCAGCAAGTGCATATAAGTAGCATATAAGTGCGTGTGTGCCTGTGCTTGTGCTATACATTTTACCTTTAATTTTAACTAAATCGGTTCAGACTGTCAACCTATATTAAAAAAAATGTTTTTGTCTCATATATATTGATACCTGAAAAGTATTGCTATTCCTTGCAGGGTTGATGAGTATTTATAAGATATATGTAAGACAAACAGTGCATCTAATAAATTAATATCGTGAAAGTAGATATGTCATTTGCAATGCTAGTCATAAAAGAGAAAGGAAAGAAAATTCAAATAATGTTTTTAAAAGGTCTTACATCCATGAATTTTTTACATCTGAAGCTGTCATACACAAAGCTGATGTGTAGCACCCATTTGCCGGTCGCCAGCGCGCACACCATCATCCCAGTGTATGTATCGTTTGGCAACACTGCCACGAAATGTGTTGCCAACATTTCCATTTTTGTGTTCTCAGCAACAACACCACCCAACTCATTAATCATGGACACTATTCTGTCTCGGTCCTGTAAAATACATTATTTAAAAATTATGTGAAAACTTAATTGTGAAGTACTGTCGACAAATTGCCTCCATTCCTAATTACTAAAATCTTATCTTATAAATTGTATCATTGTTATATTTAACTGTGAAATATTTTATTGGAAGCAAGTTAAAGTTCATGGGCTTTATTATCATAAATGTTATAACCGTTCTTACTTGAATAGTTTCAGAGAGCATAAACACTTTCTTATCACAAGCACATATAAGGTTTTGCTTCATTTTCCAGGATTCCTCAGAAGTGCCACTCACAGTACCATAGTCACTATCTAGAAATCATAAAATAAAGAATTAATGAGCTTAAATTATATCTATAAATTGTAAAACATAAATCTTACTAAGAGGGGATTTTATCCGCTAATCTTTTTTATGACATTAGGTGAACAGGAGCCACCGACGCTCAAATTGATAGAGCGTCAGTGGCTCATAGTGTGGACTGTTGGCCTACCGGGAGGACGATGGTTCAAATCCCACCGCTTACCAATGTGCTTTCAAATTTTCGAAATTATATACAATCATGTATGTTATGCTACACTTTTACGGTGAAGGAAAATATCGTGAGGAAACCTGCAAAGTGATTCAAAGCTCACGTGGACGACTAAGGCCTATACACCCTTTATGGGTACACTCGTGCCCCTCGGTGGGGACATGTAATGAGCGGATTATGATGAAGTGAACCGGATGGTAAGTTCACTCACCTGGTGTTAAGTGATAATGATATAAATTAATATTAGTTATATTAGATATAAAGTAATAATTCATTTTTTCCATCAACACGGCCCCACGCCACACGCCAGTCACCCGAGACGAGAGATCTTAGCTCATACCCGGTAATAATACCAGACACAAAAACACTAAAGTCGGATCAGCAGGTTGAAATGGCATTGGGCTGGTCACGTATGTCGCAGAACAGCGTAGCGTAGGACGCCCTCCGGTCCGATGGACCAACGACTAGTGCGAAAAGTCGCTGGTAGACGCTGGATGAGAAAGCGGAGGACCGGGATATCTGGCGCAAAATGAGGAGACCTATGTCCAGCAGTGGACTGCGATAGGTTGAAGTGAAAGAGAGAGACAAAAAGACTAAACTAGAAGTGCCAAATTAAAATTTTAGCTACACATAAACATACTACTGTTTTATGTTCATTGAAACCTTATAGATAATGCTGAAATTTTATACCGAAATATGCTACCTGAAGTGCCTCCAGGCAAAGAGAGTCTTATTTTGCTTGACATTTGCATCTTACCCTCTATGGGGCTATAGCTGTTAGATTTTTTCTTCTGCTTATAATTTTGAATGTATTTCTTGAATGGAATGTAATTTGAAGTTTTCGCCTTGCCAGTTTCGATCAGTTTACGGAAACTAACCCTTTTAGGTGTGCTTTGTCTACTAAAGGAGCTATTCCTGTAAATTCATTAGGTAAGCTTTATTTATTTTTATTATAAATTATGAAAACCATTTTATACAAAATATACAGACTATGTGAGTCAATCATTGTTGTAATTGTGATCAAAATTTACAACAGACAAAATTTAAAACATAAAGAGTAAAGTGTTGAATGTTATAAATATCAGAATAATTTACTACTGAATAATTATGCACAAATATTTTGAAAACACATTCAGGCTATTAATATTTGCACAGATATTGTGAATTAAAAAGAGTATCATAATGAAGCTATAAAATTATACAAAAGTGGCAACAGGATTATATTATAGCACCTTAATTACAGAATCAGAGCCTGTAGAATCAAGCCAAGAGATATATAAAATCATTTGATCTGAATCTATTAAGTGTCCCATGTTATATAGATACAGACTAGAAGCCACAAATGTAAAAGTTAGTAATTACAAGCTTTTTCGGAGGCCCCACGCATGCCAACAACAAATTCTTAACTCACTCATTCCCCAATCTAGAAAAGAATGTTTTTAATGGGCTGGACGTTGGTGTTTGTTTCTCCTCAACTCTTTTGCAATCAATTTCCTGATAAATATCCTCAACAGACCAACCTATTTGTCGACGGACAGATTTTGGTTTCCTAGTTTTTCATATATTGCTGTGAAACTGTCCACCACGTCCACTCCATCGCTGAGCTGTTCTTCAATTTGGAAATGAACCTCCTTCAAGTGTTCCAGATATGCCAATTTCGCTGTATAAATCTCATGACAAACAGGGCACACGTAGTGGTGCAATTTCACATTGGTAGTGCATTTGTTGATGTGAATAACATAATCGTCATATTGGTCAAAAGCACTGTCACAAAGCACACAAGATACTGAGACCAGTGGAGGGTCACTGACTGGAGTTTGTGACAAGTGATCATTCAATGCTGGGCGTATATCAGCTGCCACAAGTGTTTCATTACTGCTAGAATGTTGCAGGGCATTGTGTTCAATAGTACAAGTGACACTGCAAAAATGAGCACCTTGATGCCCATAAGACTGACTACAGAGAGCACACTTCACTGAATCCATATCGCTATCAGTTTCATCACTTACTTCGTGAATAGCATCGGGAGGTTCTGGATTAGCATCTTTAACACTATTTTCATCATTGTCCCCTTCTACAGTTCCAATCATAGTAGGCATTTGAAACTCTTTATTAAACAAATCATTATAGTCAGCAACAGCAGGTTTTTCGTATTGCATATCTGTAATAAGGACTTGGCTAGTAAACAATTACACTCTCACACTCTTTTACTAGGTCAAAGCAACCACAACTACACAGCCAAACAAACAAACAAATACAAGATAATTAATAATAGCACTAACTAGTTTTGCCAAACTCTGTATATATGTAAACTGTAGAAATTATAATTATGTATATGTATTGTCATGTATCATTATTTACAGGCAAAATATAAGTATCATATTTATCATATCATCTATGTATCATACATCATATATTTAAGTATTTATAATGTAATAGAATAGTTTATATGTACATATATATAAGTGTGTGTATGTGTATGTATATATATATATTCATTCGAGTCCAGGCTCGTCGGAAAATCAGCGCTGCCAGGTGTTGATTCACTGCAACACAAGGCAGCCGATGCTGAGGCGGTCCTTTTGACAGTGAAGATACTACATTTATCATCTTTCTTCTTCTTTTATTATATTTGCTTCTATATGTATCATTGTTAGACTATATTGTTGCATGTTGTGTTTTACCTTGTACCTAATGTTGTCTTTTTCATAATATGTATGTGTCTTATGTTGGTAAATGTAGTGTTTTCAGATCTCTCAAATTAAATTTTTCTTTTTTTCTTTCTTTCAATCAGTTCACATAAATACATACAAACATTACCAAAATAATTCGAAGTAAACATACCTGGACACTTCCGAAGAACTAAATCAATACGTTCACACTGTAACTTGAATAAGTAAGCTGTACTAAGGTTTTCAATGCATGTAGTGCATACCCTGTCTGATAACCCATCACCTTCAAAAATCTAAAACACAACAAAATATAATATGACTATCGTAACCATTACTTTACTCTTTAGTTAAAGTTAGGGATTGAGAATATTGAAAGTTGTGTAGTAATCCCAACCTCCTTTTAGTCAACTGGCATATTAGATATTTTTAATAAAGAATTAGGTTGTTGTCATTGTGTATGTTTGATACAATAAGCAGTTAATTCAGTAAAAACATTGATACAGTTAGGATATAATATAGATAATAAGAACTCACTAAACTAGAAATCAAAAACCTTGTTCAATGAATACAAAATTGCAAGCGTTGCTTATTTTTTAGGATCTCTGTACTTGATAGTAGTAAAAGCCATAACCATTTCCGATAATTTGATAGAATCATCTTGCTCAAATATGGAACAGAAATCGCCAAGCTTCAAACACAATCGACATTTATGAAACAGATGCTCCATCTTGTCCTAATTTTAAATGCATATATTTTACAACTGAGTACTCATTTTCTTGTTACTCTACGTACAGTAGAATTACATTAAAAGAAACTCAAAAGTATAGTTCTAATCAGTTTTTTTAAAAATAACGAGTTTTGTAGGAGTTTGTCAACAGTTGTCAGATGTCAACACACCACCATGCACAGATAAATGAATATATTAGAATCTCCGAGCTTTGGATTAATGAAGCCGACTGAAACGCACGCCAATGAGATTGAAAACAATAAGATTAAGATAAAATATTATAATCTTATTAACTAATAAATTTTTAAATTATATTTTATATAATTTTAATTTGATGAACCCATAGAATAGATGATTCATGATTACAAGAATCACAATTGTTAGAGCGAGAA
Organism: Leucinodes orbonalis; assembly: GCA_019425675.1. Taxonomy (NCBI): domain Eukaryota; kingdom Metazoa; phylum Arthropoda; class Insecta; order Lepidoptera; family Crambidae; genus Leucinodes; species Leucinodes orbonalis. The sequence goes on along the minus strand of PQWD01001568.1, from coordinate 76,212 downwards.
AGATTATAAGGCAGATAAAAACGACAGAGCGGGAAAAAAAGCATAAATTTGTTGTTTCTATTAGCGTATACAGTTTAAGATTCCACAAAAGAAAAAAACATAGGGAAATAATATCTATGCTATCAGCTGACAAAGTGACATGACATAAATAAATAAAAAAAAAAAATAAAGCTCACGCCTTGGTCCCAGAAGGGTAGGCAGAGATGATGAAACGCCACTTTGCACGGTCCTGACATACTTCCCTAGCTTCAATCACATCCATCAATCTTTTCATACAAGCTCTTTTATTCCTCTTACTTGGGACCCCAGCCTTCTTAAGGACTTGACCAATTTGGTCAAGGTAAGTCCTTCTGGGTCGTCCCCTGCTCGTGTATCCTTCCACATTCGCACAATGCACCTGCTTTGCTATTCTTTTTTCACTCATGCGCTCCAAGTGTCCATACCATCCTAACATACCTCTTTCTACTTTTGACACTACATCTACTTTCAGACCACACTTTTCTCTAATAACAGCATTCCTAATCCTGTCACACAATTTCACACCACATATTTGTCTTAACGAACGCATCTCTACCGCATTTATTTTACTTTCGTGCTTCTTCTGCCATACCCAACATTCACTACCATACGTCAACGTAGGAACCAGAACAGCATTATGTACAGCCATCCTTGCCTTTTTAGACACGGTTTGGCTGCACACAAGGCCGCTGATTGCTCCGTTAACCGAATTCCCTTTCATAACTCTTCGTTCAATGTCTTTATCACACTTACCATCTCTTGTAAACACGCTTCCCAGATATACAAACTCTTCTACTTGTTCAACTTTCTCGCTTTCAATCATAATCTCGCAATCAGACATAACTTCATCTCTTTCAAAAACCATAACTTTCGTTTTTCCAACATTTACTTTCATATTCATTCTTTTAAAAGATGCATTCATAATATCCATCATCTTCTGCAACTCGGACGCCGACGATGCAAGAATTACTTGATCATCGGCGTACAAGAGGCACTTAATGACGGTTTCTCCCATTCTCAGTCCATATTCACTCTCCCGCAGATCTTTCAGACATTTGTCCATGAATAAATTGAAGAGCCAAGGTGATGCTACACATCCCTGTCTAACCCCCCTTGAGATGTTAAACCAGTCCGTGTAAGCACCACCCAGTCTAACACATGCCATGGAATCAGCGTAAAGCGATCCCAGTGCCCGTATCAGCCAGCTCTTCAATTCAAACTCGGACAACACATTCCACAACTCATTTCTATCCACTCTATCATAAGCCTTCTCTAGATCAATGAAGGCGCAGAACACTTTCTGGTGCTTAGCCAGAAACTTTTCAGTGATGCACCTTAACGAAAAGACTTGATCCAAGCAACCCATTCCCTTTCTGAATCCCGCTTGCACATCCCATATTTTATCATTCGTTTCTTTCACAACCCTTTCAATCAATACTTTTGCGTACAATTTGCCGACAACACTAAGTAAACTGATACCCCGATAATTTTTGGCATCCTGGTGTGATCCCTTCCCTTTGTATAGCGGAACTATAACAGCTTTTCGCCAATCTTCCGGCACTTTACCACTGGTCCAACACTTAGCAAAAATCAGGTACACCAGGAAGCAACATGACATATCGTATATATTTTGACGTATTACCAAACCAAACAACAATACAAGACAAAACAACTGAACAAAATTACAAAACTATATTATCTTCGTGCTGTCGATTTAGAAACTATATTGAGTTATTGAGTACTATCATCTTAAATATTAGCGAACAAAGAAAATATTAAGAATAGGAAATATTTTAGAAATCAACCATGCAACCTGAACTTCACACTGCACCAGACATATACCTTAAGCAATTTCCTAACTTTGGCCGTCCTAAAGTACTTGGTTACATAGGTCTTGAAAATTTAATGTTTGCCAAATGTGTACAAAATAAAAAAGTTAATTTCAATTTGAATTTACATATAAGTAAAGCAATACGTAAACCTTCCGACCGAGATGTAAAACTAGATGATTTACTTTACTTTTTAGTTGAAAATGAACCAAGGTTACGCATCACATTGGAGAAAAAGTTGGATAATTCAAAAATATTTTGTTACCGTGGCCTCATGACTTGCATCGCTTGCACGCCATATGAAAATAGGGATCCATGGAAAATTGTTGCTATCTTGTACAAAGGAAATATATATTTATGCGCTAGAGACACTGAAGAGAAAAAATACCAGAAAAACAACATGTCCGAGCAAGATTTAAAATTTACCTCATGGGGCTATAAGTTTGAACAGTACATGTTATCTGGTAAATAGCTTGAATATGCTTGCTATCATTTAACCTTATAAATAAATTTATTTATTTAATTTTCCATATGCCAATATTACAGATAGTCCAAATACAGAGCCAAATCCAGACACACATGTAGATGAAACTACTGAATTCTCGCTGGTATTAACAACCAATTTGAATCAGATACTATTAGTATTGGAGCTGAAATGGATGGCATTCGATGTGACAAAGGTCATGTGACACCACCACCAACATCTGAACAGGGCCCTGAAAAAGTTATTGAATACTTATCTAACAAAGAATTTGTAGAATTGAAAACCAGTAGACATATTGAGTCTCGCAAGCAAGATAACAGCTTCAGGTAAAATTTCTTCACCTACATAAAATAAATTCAATTAGATACTGAACATTTTAATATTTAAATGAAAATTTTACTAGCAATGTATTTTCATAAAACAGTTTAGTATAAAAACATTTACTATTATGGTATGAAATGAATTTATAATTTTTATTGGGCTGAGATAGAATATTTCGTAGAAATCCTTACCTAAATAAATTGCACTTATGTTTCAGACGCTTTAAAACAAAAAAATGGTGGTGTCAGTCATTTCTTGTTGGTATAGATACTGTACTTTGTGGTTTTAGAAATGATGATGGTATTGTAGAAGAATTGAAAGTGTTTCCAGTAAGAGAACTAGCTAAGATGTCAGAGGTATGTGCTACTAAGAACTGTGTTTTAAACAAACTATATTCCAATTTTGTTAAATAATGAACATATCTAATTATTATTGTTATTTCAGAGATTCTGGAAGGCAAATGTTTGTTTTAATTTTCTGGACACATTCTTAACATATGTGAAAAGATGCCTAGCTAGAGAAATAAAATACAGACATGGAGAAAAGGCATTAAATAACATTCAAGGGCTAAATGATATCATTACTCCTGGAGTGGAAGCCTGGAATGCCTGTCACCGTTTCTGACAATTATGCATATGAAGATGATCCAATAATTCTAGATTACTTTTTACAGAATTTTGCCAAACAAGTATAACTTTTTCAAAGTTTCCTTATTTAAATTAAAGAACTTTCTTTGCTTAAAATCGATTGAAACAATGAGTAGGTTTGTTAATTATACAATTATTTTACTATGGTACCATTTATTATCACTGCATAGCAAATGGTGTAAATCAACATCCATAAAAGACTAATCAACAACATGGATATTTCACTTAACATTTACAATTATTAATAACTATATTTGTTATGATACATTTATAAAAAATATTTAGAAATAAAAACAATAATTAACAGAACAACATATTTGTAATAAAATTAAAAGGGTGTCATGTTCAATACATCTAGTTCGAAAATAGTATGTACATAACAATATTTTAGTAACAAAATCTCCATCAATGACTGATTTGGAACTGTTATATAATTATATTACATGTTAACAATAATCCTTATGAAGTTATGACACAAATACTATCTATGCTTATATATTTCCGTGCATTTATATTGAATTTTGTTAATTTAATACAAACATCAAACACTCATTACAAATTAATGTTATGATTATGAATTATGTGTGATTTGCTGTTAAAAATGATATTAGTATTGTTTGTTGATCGTAATGGTTTAATATTTAATAAGTGCAGCTCATATAGATTTTTACTTTTTTTATGAATATAATATTTTTCAAGAATAGTTTTCCGTGAATACCTAGATATATTTCTATGTATGTACTGCAGAGATAAGTAAATTTTTGTTTATAATAAGAGAAACTAAGAAGATCGATGTAAAAGCGATCCCTTAATTTATACCTAAAGATGAGTTGTGTCACATATTGACAGAATTTGATAACAAAATTTTTTGATTTTTATTATTAATCAAATTCTATTTCTGTGGGGGGTATTACTTATTTACCATGGCATGTGGTAACCTGGCACCCACTTATATAAAAATGATCTACATAATGGACCGCTGCAGATACGGCCGCATCTGAAAATATAAAGTTGTGTCCCATTGCACTGTGACAACAGCACGGGCTGTGGAAAAAACGAAGTTTTTTCTAACTGACTAGTGCTGTTGACCGCGATGACCTTTTCAGCTTCACCGGGCAGATGACATGAAGCTGCTCATGCACAGTGATCAATAGGTACCTTATATTATTTATTATTTTCAATTCGATTTGATTATGGATTTTATTATAATTTATTTTACTTAATAAAATGTTAGACTTTTAGTCCCTTTCAGCACCTTTTTTTCGTATATATTTATTTTATAATGTTTTATAACAGGGACTAACATTGTATAATGCAAAGCAATAATAATGGTAAAAACTATCCTTGATCAACACATTTGTACATTACTATGTGAAATGCAACTTGCAAGTATTACCACCTACTTGCGATATATTTCTAAATGAATGATTATGATTGGAATAAACAATTTTATACTATTTACACGTGGCTTTACTTACTAATCATATAATAAACATACCTTAGCAATGTGTTACTTAAAAAGTAATTAGGTACTAATCGATTTTGGTAAGTAGTACCAAAATGGAATAATAATAAAACACGTATCACTTAGGTCCCTCGTTGTGTAAACTGCTTTAGGCAAAGTGATCGTGAAATCAATTATTTTTCGTATTGAAAATATCTACAAACTTTAAAACAGTCTTCGGTTTCACTTACATATAGCAATATCCCTGTCGAGTTAGTGTGTTATTTGTACTAGCGTTATAACGAATCATCTAAAAAGCTTTCACCACATTCTTTACCGAGGCACAGGTTGAGGAATTATAATATTCAATACGATTCGGATTTCACATTTACACACCATACAACGAGCAAACACTGATTCAACACCTAAGATAATTTAAATAGTGACATCATGAGAATCGATATTGAATTATGCAGTGTTGAACTTTTGCAAGATTTTTAATGTTGAATGTTAGATTAAATTTGTAATGATGAGTCCATGCACATAGTATTCATTACCACGCAGACTAACACCGAAATAAAAAAGGCCTTCAAAAGGGTCGAATAGTGCTTGTAGCTTGTTTCAGTATGACCAATCGGATGAAGATAGTTGTAGCAGAAGGTTCCAAGTTATAATGTGGCTATATTATCTAATATCAGCGAGTACCGACTTCACAATAACTACATTTTGGACCCCGAACTATTGAAGCCGGCATTATATGTGCTGCTTTATCAAAATCGTGTAGAATTTATTCGAAATATTTTTTTGCTGTCATCACGTCAACGTCTCGTTAATCAGCGGCGGAAATATTGTGTGGCTTGAATTTAAAATACTGGTTATTTAGTTGATAAAATAAGTTTTCTATTCCCGGCTACATTAGGTATATACACCTACACTTGATTTCTTTTCCGCCACCGGTAGACAAAATTCGAATTGGTTTAGCCAATTGAATCAAGAATGTGTTTGACGTGCAAACGGCGGTGTGATCCTCTCACCAGCACAATCTACCATTGGCAAAATTCTTAATTCATTTCGCATTTCATGCGCACAATGTAAATTTAGTACATATATAAGTAAAACTTCTATGTGATAATAAAATATATTAAATCTTTGTGCTAACTTACAATAAATTCATTCTCATAAACTATAATACACTATTTATATTTCCTTAAAATTCATTTTCTTTTCCTTTAATTCCCTAAGCGCGCTTGGCACGCTGCATTGGTCTGGATAAATACTATATCGCTACGATGGAACTGTTGTTTAGCTTATTAACAGTATCACTATGGATTGTATCACACTACGTAGGTACAAAATATATTATATTTTAAAAATTTCGATGTATCCATTGTGATTTCCGATGACCTTAGATTTTGTTATTAGGCACAGTGAGTTTTTAACGCGCTATCGTTGTAATTTATATACGTACTTTATTTCAATACTGGAATTATGTCGTATATTATATTGTGTTTCGCTTGTTTATGTAAAATATTAAGAAAATTTAAAAAATTATAATAGTCTACATTAAACTGCATAATAAAGATTAGCTTTGCAAAAGATTTTGCTATGTATTTATTTATATTATTCGGTATCTATCTCACGCACATATTAATCTCGACAAAGTAATAATGTTTACGATTCGCCAATGTGTCAGTGAGAAAGGTAGTGAAATTAATATCAGTATAAAATGCTGTGTAAACTCAAAGTCAACAATTTTATCATTCACGACGGGTTTAGTAATTCGCATAGCAATTGTAACAGAATTTGTCAAACACTCTAAGCGGTACGAAGTAGACATTTCTTTTTCTCATTGGTAAATTTTATATATCACTTTAAAATGTTATGTCATCAAGAACCAATTTGAATAACCGAGCCGCGCGTTCTAGTGATTTATCTGATTGTACAAACCCTGATCAACCCACTTATTCAATTCAGTAAGCTTTTAATCCAATTGTTACATATGTAATATTAAATGAAGTAAAGTACCGGATGAAACCACTAAAAAACCACAAAGGTACATAGCTAACTGACCACTAAAAGTCAGTCATGTGTCAATTTGGACATACTAGTATTGATATTACTTTATCAATACTTTGAATTATATAACTAGCATACATACAATATTGTGATACAGCGAATAAAAACAAAATAATATAAAAATGTTAATAACAAGGGACATGATTTGAAAACAGTTCTTCACAAAATCATGGTTAAAACATAAGTATAAAAAAGCCACACTTTAAAGTGAAACAGGCAGTAGTGTAAACCAATAAAATTTATGTCAACTTAAGAAATTAGTCTGTACAAACGATAATAAAACAGGTTCTTAATAACACTATCAGAATGAATAGTCTAATCCTTAAACCACCCGAGTCATATGTATTCAGACAACAGATACAATATTTTTTATATTGCAACTGAAACTCCGGCAGTTATAAGGTTAACTAGGCGTCACTCACTTCGCATAATAACTATGCCATTTATGCTATTGCCGTCGTCAATAATCGAGCCTGCGTCCGCCTACACTCTAGTAATTGAAATCGCATTGATCCATATTATTATATATCACAACAGTAAAAAGTGCAATTTATATTGACTCAATTTTTGGGAGTGTGCGAATCCAAATTTTAAATTAGGCATGCACAACTTAACTTGTACCTTCATTGAAGGTATACAAATAAACATTGTACTCTTTAGAGATACCAAACATTTCGATATCTGTACAAACAACGAACTAATATTAGACTATTATGTACAAGGGGTTGATAGCCATGGCGGTCTTATAGATAGAGCCGGTAAGACACTGCCTTAGTGACATCCGAAGGTTCGAAAGAGAGAAATGATTATGATGGACTGTCCCCATTTTTTAATGCATGAGCATTAAGTAAACAATCCGTGAAATCATTCTGCTATTAAAGTTTCTGCAAAATAAAAAAAACTTACAATTAGTAGGCCACTTAATCTTGATTGGTCATTTTTAATGTCCGTAATGACATTTTAAAACAAAACGTTAAGATCAACCAATCAGACAGTTACCGCGATTTCTTAAAACAGTATTACTCTAATGATACATCAGCATTTTTGTATCAGATAAGGCGAAGTAATAGAAGTATCAGAAGAGAGAAGTCTTGCCTTTTCCGTTCGATTGATTATGATATTACCAAATAGGTTTGGAAAATGGCTGTCTTTATTTGCTTATGTCTTTGTTTGCTTGTGTGAAAAAAGAAATGAAATCGCCCTCTCTTTCTAACCAAAAAACAGCCAGTAAAGCCCGTCTCCCGTGCCCTTTCTAAAACACTACTATGTCGATAGTGCGGCTGACTAGAGGTCGACGTATGGTGTACTGTCCATCTTGTCGAGGTCGGCCAACAGCGCCGGCGTTAGTGGGTTGAGCATATCCTCGCGCAACATCTCGTTTAGAGGCGATGCCAGCCCCGTCTCGCCGTCCAGTCCCAACTGCAGCTGTCCACCGCCACACGAGTTGCCATTGATCAGATAATCTCGGTTACTATAGCTAAACACCCGCTCCTCCACCATCTGAGGCGTGGACGGCACCGACTTTGACGATATCCCGTTGGAGACGTAACTCTCTGTAGGAAACAGTTCCCGGGCGCGACACGAATCTATCTGCAAATTTGGCACAGCACGCTTAAAGGGCAGCGGTGTGCCGGGCACCGATCGGGACGTGTAAAACTTGGCCTTATCGTTTTCAAGGTCGATATCGAATTCGATACTGTTCGGCCGTTTCAAGAAATCCTCAACATGATCCGCAGCCGGCGGTTCATTGTATGTGATCACGTTATTCGTCTGGTTGTATTGCCCCCTATCTATCAGCTCGTCCCCGCTCGGTATCAGCGAGTTGAGCTGCTCGTCTGACAGCATTTGTTGTTCGGGCAACGGATCGCAACCGTTAGTCAAAGTGTCGTTCGTATTCAACAGGGTCTGCGCTGCAGGGTTAAGTACGTCGTTGCTGCTGTCGATCGCATTGTAAATCTTATCGAGCGTTTCAGGATTGAGACCCGCTTTCGATATATCGCACGTGTCAGCCAGGCTGCCGAAGTCACAGAACTCGTTCGGAACCGGAGTCGGCGGCACCGAGCCCACTGGTGTGTTATTGTAGCTCAACAAGCCCAAATTGTTGATGGCTTGCTTCAAAGGCACCGACTGCGATCTGAACGTGTCGTGGCCCGTTCTGAAGTTAACCACTGGCTCTTGGAAGAACTGGCTGACTTCGCTCGAGAGGGGGTCGGCGGATAGCGGCTGAGTCAGCTCCCCGTTCATGTGGTCTCGATTTGGTACGTTGGTCAGAAAATTTAAACTTAGAGCGCCGTTCGGTACGTTGGCACAGTGGAAGTGAGTCTTGTACTGAGACGAGAGTATGTTCGGGGAGGGCGGTGCGGACATCGGCTGCAGCGTTTGGCAATACTTACCGGGCCCGCAGACTGGCGTTTTGGTCACAAACTTTTGGTCGTTGGGTATCGCAAACTGCTTCGTGAACTGGTCGGCCATGCCCAAAGATAGAGGGTTCCGTCGTTTCCTACCGTTCAGTTTCGGTATGGGTCTGGGACACAGGCGCGAGCGCGGTACAGGCGTGTTCCTCGGACTGACGAAGGGACTCGCCGCCGTACTATGAGATATGGGTGAAGTTTGCAGCGAGCTACTCATCACCGGTTTGCTAACTTTGGTCGGGCTTTGACCCCTTTGATTGAACCCCAATGGCGATTTGGAATTAAAGTTGCCGGGCGAGTGGCAACCGTCCGATATCGGTACGAAGTCGTACTGCTGCGTCCTCGTGGTGGGACTCTGAGGTTCGTTGTGGCAATGACCGTTGTACATTTGCGTGCCAGCAACGGTTGTCGGCAACTGATCCGATTGGTTTTCAGGTACAAACGGTGTGGTTGTCGATCCGTTTTCTTGCGGGATTGCATTTACGTGTTTATTATTGGCAACACTAACCGGGTTCGGCAAGGCCGGTCCATTCGTCGGCTCGGCCACAACCCCCGCTATCGGCTTGAACGCCCCCTCCGTTGCTGGCAATTTGTGATTCTGCTGACCGTGCGAATTCTCAGTAGCTTGAGGCGGGTCCTGGCCGCCCGGTTGGTTTTGAGTAGCGGACCCACTCTGGTTCTTCAGGTTCTTCGCTAGCAGCTCCCTGAGCTGGGAGATCTTCTCGTTCTTACCCTGGCTATGGTCATCGTGGGGCTCGTGAGGGTCCCGGCTCGCCTCTAAAAAAGGAGCCGTCGCGTCCCCCGGCTGGTGGGGCGGGTGGGGCGGCTGGCGGTCGGCGGCGCCGTCCCTCGCCTGGAAGTACTGCAGCAGCTCCTCCTCGTGCTCCTGGCTGTTGCCCTCGTTGAGGTAGTCGTCGAGGTCGTGCTTGTCGATGTTGCATATGCTGATGACGCGCTCCCTGTTGAGTATCTCGGTGTGCTTCTCCCCGCATATGGTGGGCGTCTTGAGGTTGATGGCGTCCAGGCCGCAGCAGGGGGGGCGCGGCGCGGGGCTAGCCGGCGCCCTGTCCGGCCGCGGGGGACTCGCCGCCTCCTGTCGCTCCCGGGCCAGCGCCGCGGCGGTGCTTGTGGACCGGCTCGTTAAGTTTTTTGGATCCTCTAAAAAAGCGGGCTCGGGCACGGGCGCGGGCGCGGCGTCGGCGGACGTGGACGGTGCGGGCTCGTGTCGCGCGGCCAGCTTGCCCGTCAGTATTTCGGCGGCGCGCATCTTCTTGGGCAGGTAGTGGGCGCGCGGGAAGTCGTCGGAGGGCTGGGCGCGCGCCTCGCTGTTGTACGTCTCGAGGATGAGTTTCTTGCCGGGCAGCGGGTGGCGGGGCGTGTGGGGAGTGTGGGGCGGGTGGGGAGGATGGGGAGGGTCGGGCGGGCGGCGGCGCGCCCACGCGTCGCTGCTAAGGTTGATAGGTACATTGTGCGCGGGCTCGACCGCCGCCCCCGCTACCCCCGCCGCGTACGGCTCGTACGCGTACTCGCGGTAATCGCGCGCGCCGTACGGGTACGGACGAGCCTCGTACGCGTACGGCTGGTACGCGTACGGCGCCTCGCCCGCCTCGCTCTCGTGCTTCACGGGGTGCGCGTACGAGGTCGACGGAGGCGACTCGCCCGCCGCCTCCTGGCCCTTGTTCTTCTTCGGCCGGCCGGGCGTGCCTTGCGTCTGTACATACAACAATAATCAATAAATTAATATCATCGTTTAAACAATAATTTCTTGGGGACTTGCTAATGCGTTTTACGAGGCGTTTATCCAGCATCAACAACTCACAAAATGTACCATTCCAGCCAGCTTTTCAACCATATAATGGTTAAGTTACTAAATAAATAATCGGAGACCTAGTTTTAGGATTAGGTAAGTTTAGTGCAGTCTTTCTAAAAGTGGGCGATAACGTCCCCTTGTGGGCGCTGCAGGTCTCAAGGGGGGCGGTAAGAGGCTGCAAGAGCTCTCGACTCTCAACAACAACTTGTGAACATCAACTAATATGAATTAAAAGATTGCTCAAACTCGATTCTATATTTCTCTCCGCGTAGTTCATATATCTGTCATATTTTATTGAATATAGAAAAAAATAAAATCATGTCAATAGTTCGCTCCGTTTCGTAATGAAAGTAGACACAAATAAAAAGGCAACAGACACACTTTCGCATTTGTATAGTTATTAGTACTCGTAGATATCTATCATGTTTTAACAAGTTTTTGTTAAATAACCCGAATTGTGCATTCCTGTATCAGTCGGATGATTCATTGAATACTTGTTCGGACTTGTTGAGTACGATTGAGCGTCGAATGAGGTGAACGAGTTTATGCATTTTTGTTTTATTCCTGCGTGCTCGGTGCGTGATGATTAAGCATTTCTATATAAACAATGTAATATTTATTTTATTTTCATTTGTGGTCTCGCGCGCAATGGATGAGCACTACTTACGCCTCCTCTACACTACTCGCAAAGTTGAACGTTGTAGTACTAACCTTTTCATTTTTGTTATTTATTTTTATTCAATTTTACAATATGTATTTACATTATTTTCACTTCAATATCACTATGCATTGTAAATACGTTAACATCTAATTTATTTCGAAATTAAATAGAAATGATTTGAAATTTGACGGTTGTCAAAGGCTGCATATAAATAGAGGCCTTTGGCTGCTGTATGATTCTTTTCGATTCATTCTTTTACCAGTTTCTTTTGGATTATTTTACTAGTCTGATACGAGTCTATTCTTTGTGGAGAATCATAATATACCAAACTCTCATTTACATTCCACAAATCGCTGCTGCCGCTGCTGCTGCCGAGGCTGTTACGTGAGAAGCCAAACTATTGGAGCTTCGGTGTCCTATCGCCGGAGCTGACGCGCACCAGGTGCCAGTGAATCCTGGAAGCGCCCTAATACTACGCGGCCCTGTGGAATCAAGCCCTCCACGGCGCCTCAAACTCACTGCTCGTGCCATCGTGCTCATCCCTGCAGTTTCCTTGTGCATCCTAAGTTGTAGAAGACGAACAAGGAAGATACAAGCTACCACACTATACACCTTCATCATACATACCTCTCACTCTACACCTCCACTCATTCCCATCCGTGTTTAATTATTTTGTATTAGGTCTATTATATTAAATTCCATATCCCTCTATTATTGGTCTTCTCATTTGTCGCTTCACGACAACGTATTTCTCAAAGCAAAACAATGTCGGAAGTAAAAAAGAAGAGACGGCAATATTGTGCGGAATATATTGAATTCGAATTTATTGAAAATCCCACAAACCCATCGTCGCCTTTGTGTCTTCTATGTCTAAAAACATTTTCGAATGAAGCAATGAAGCCTTCAAGGCTGCAAGATCATTTGAATAAAATGCATCCAGATAAGAAAGACAACAATGTAGCATATTTTCAAGACCTAGAGAAGAAGCATAATACACAGCCAAGTGTAGCAAAACTATTTTCGGCGACTGCTAAGCAAAATGACGACGGACTTCGAGCTTCGTGCA